>CATIWR010165270.1:0-30609 GCA_949677035.1 Omphalea diandra | reverse complement strand
CAAGTAGCTTATTAGATAGAAAAAGCACTTTTGGGACTTGTCAATTTATAGGAGAATGCTTAGTATATTGGTTTAGCAAAAAGCAAGTGTCAGTTGCCTTATCCACTGCAGAAGTCAAGTATATTGCTGTGGATTATTGTTCTACCCAAGTTCTTTGGATGAAACAATAATTGAAGGATTTCGACAAACTGATTTATGACATTCCTATTAAATGTGATAACACTAGTGCTGTTAATCTCTTTAAGAACCCTATCCAACACTTTAGGAGCAAACACATAGATATTAGACATCATTTTCTTAGAGATCATATGCAAAAGGGTGATGTTGTGTTAGAGTTTATTAACACAAATCATCAACTTGCATATATTTTCACTAAACCTCTAAATGAAGAAAGAATAAACTTCATTAAGAGAGAATTGGGAATGCTTGATGGGAGCTCCCTAAAGTGAAAATTTGATATGATTGCTATGTATATTGTTTGTTAATTGTATATATTATATTTTCTATGCAGCATTTTCCATGTGGATCATAATTTTTATTTTTTGAAAACTTAGTTTTTCATTCTTATCCTTGCTGACTCATAATTCGTGGCTACTATTATGTCTTCACGGTCGAGAATTACATGTCCTAGTCACTTGGTTGTCAAACATCAAATCGTAGTCGCGAGAATTAAGCTCCACCACAAATTTTGGTCAAAAGTTCAAATTTTTTATCATTGAAGAGCGTATTCCCAAGAAAAATTTATCCGTTACTCACATTTTCCATAATTCATGATCACGACTCATGGATTCGCAGACACGAATTAGGGTAACCGCCTAGACATTTAAGTGATTTGACTGCCAACCATTTCTATATCTTCATCAATTCATTTCTAGTCATTTTTAGTTGTTTATAGAGACTTCAAATGGCTATAAATACCCTCTCCAATAGTATTCTCCTCACTTCTCTTCCAACATCATTTTCTATCTCTCAAATCTCTCTAAAATCTTCAAATCCTTTTCATCCTTTGAAATGGCTCCAAAGAAGATTTCCAAAGCAGACAAAGGCAAGGCAGTAGCTCAGCCACCTGCACCACCTGCACTCCACCTTATGAAAGGAATTACTAAGGAGAAGAAAGAAAGGTACAAGGCCAATTCTTCCAAAATCATCCTCCCTAACAAGATTCCTTCTACCTTTCTACTGGAAACCTTGGGTATTAACGCAGAAATTAGGGTTTTCCTATCCAATCTAGGCTGGAATGAGTTCATCTTTCAAGATGAACCCAGTTATGAAGAAATCATGCTGGAATTCATGTGCACGGTCCAATTGAGCCATAAAACTGATTAAAGAGCAAAGCAATACGTTTTAGTATTCTGGGCCTTTGGTAACCCTTTTTACATTACTTTCGACAAACTTTCTTCTCTCTTCAATCTTCAAGTCGGAGAAAACATCCTCTTCATAATCTCCGCACTTGATGTTATTTATTTTGAATTTTGGTCGAAAATTTTGATTGAAACCAAACACGACCCAAGATCCTCCCTAGACAAACACATTAAGACCTTACCCCTTTGGATACTCCATTATATCATCACCTTTTTGGTAAATGCTAGAGGTGATGGTAACGAGAAGGTATCACAGAAAGACTTGGCATTTCCTTTCTGCCTTGTCAAAAATAGACCAATTCAAACTAGTCGGTATCTTGTGGATCAATTGATCCATATGAGTACCAAACCTAAGAGCCAATTCTTGCTAGCTTCATATATCACAACCATTTACCACTTTGTTAGAGCACTTGATGAGGAAAATGAGAAATTCCTCAGCAAGAAACTTCTCACTTCACAAAACTTCCTAGATCTCACCTACTTTATCAACGCCAAGGCTATTCATCCAGACACCTATACGTATACCTTAGGTGCCATTGGAGTGAAGAAAATGGAGTCTTCACAAGCTTCCAAAAGAAAAAGACTAGCTATTGAAGAAGGAGCTCTATCCATCCCTCATCAGTGAAAGCCTAAGACTAAACTCTCACTTGCAACCATCAATAACAAGCTTGACAAGTTGATGAGGATGATGAAAAGGAGATTTCTATTCCTATCTTATCTTCATAGTGATATGGTTAATTTGCAAGAGAATTTGGGAGTCCCCCTTTGCCATCTTCCAGACTTCATAAAGTTTGATGATACTCAAGAAGGAGAAGGTAATGATGACGTTGAGGATGGAGGTGAGGCTAAAAGCGAAGATGAAGATGAAGACTTTTCTAGAGATTATTCTCCTACTTTCTAGTTTAGGATCTCTATTGTATTTTTTTTTCTTTTTTGCAAAAAATCTGATATGTATATATAAAAGGTTGTTTCTTTGTTGAAATTTTGTTATGTGCTTGTTTTACTTCATTTGTTTATTCATTTGCTCCCTATGTTTACTTAACTACTTATGCATGTATTCTTTTCCCTTATGAACCCTCTTTTTGATCTTTCCAAAAGGGGAGAGATAGAAAGAATCTAAGTCCAAGGGAGAGAAAATAACTTGCAAATTATAACACATGTTGAGGGGGAGCATCATACCATCATACTTAGGATTTTTAGAAATTTTATTTTGAATGATTGAATTTCATACTTAGGAATTTCAACTTAAGTATTCATTAAATCATACTACACTCTAACTTCACATTTCAACATTATTTTTCCTTAGGATCAATCTAGGTTGTCAAAATTAAAAAGGGGAGATTGTTGGACTAGGATGATTAATCCTAAGTCTTGGACCTCTTTTGATCTTGACAAAGGAGATTGATCATGTCTAATATTTTAATTGAGTGTTGTTTTGCAGAAATTAAGTTAGTTTCTTCATTGAAAGTTGGAAGGATTACATAATCTTCATGAAGGTAAAGTTCAACCAAATTCGCGATCAGTGGTATGTAATTCGCGACCGCGACCTAGTTCAAAAAAAGGGTGAAACTCGGCCAGAAGGATTCACAGGCATTATCGCTATCGCAACTCATCCAAAAATGGGAGTGCAAAAGTCACAGACGAATTCGCAGTGTGTGTCATGCCTTAGTCACAACCACGACTTTCAAAGTGATTAAAGAGGGAAGCCAGTCCTTAATCATAGCATGCCAATGTCTCAAGTATCCGTTAGAGAACAAAATTTATGAGGGCAACATTTTGGGTAGCGACCGCGATTCAAAAGAAGAAGAATGTCTCTCAAACAAAAGATTTTGCATCCTCAATCATGCTCTGTGCAATGAAAAATCGTGACTGCGACTTTTGTGGGCAGTTATAACACAACGACTATATTTTCCTGATGGACCAGTGAGAAGTTGCCATGTGGACTAGCCATTAGACACAAATGAGTTTTTCCACCGTAATTTTTAGCTCTCGTATGGAAATTTGGATTTCACGATCGCGATTGACCAGTAACGACTGCGACTCTCGCGTGTCGTATAATTAATGCAGAATCTACCTAGCATAACATGAAGATTTGTTGAGCTTTAAAGACTAACGTATCTTTGGTGGGTATGGGGTATAAATACTCCACCAAACAGTGATAAATTAGATAGATAGAGAATTCATTACTTGTGTTAAAACTCTCAATCTTTTACTACTTATTTTCTTTTCTTTTTTATAAGATTATAAGTGTTGGGTGTGAGCATTAAACACCCAAGTATAAAAGTTGCAGTGTGACTCAATAGAGGTTATTGTGTGAGCCTTAAAAACATATAGTGTAAAGGTTATTGTGTGAGCCTTGAAAACACAAAGTGTAAAAGTTGTTGTATGAGCCTTGAAAACACAAATTGTAAAAGTTAGATGTGAGCTTGGAAACACCATTCTGAGTTAGTGGAACACCCAATTGCAGAGAATTGGGGAGTGGACGTAGGGTCGATTATACCTGAACCATTATAAATCGTGTGCCTCATTTTTCTACTCTTCTCTATCCCTTGCTTCTAATTTTTTTTATACATCCCAACCACCCCCACCCCCCGTTCTTGGTGCCTAGGGCCAAATAGAAAATAAATTAGAATTTGTAAATATAAAAGTCTTATTGACCTCTAAAATCCAAATCTTTTTAAGTTTTAATAAAATTGGTCAATCCTTTTAATTTTAGTAAAATTCACCAAAATAAAAAAATTTTGGCAAATCTAACCAAATTCAAATTGTTCAAAATAGAATGATATATGATGTGACGTGATAAACCAACTAGCATGAATTTTTATAAATAAAAAAGTTAGTAAAATCAGTTAACATTGGTTATTAACATCAATTAACATTATTTTAACTCAATATTTTAATGTAATGCATTAGCCTATTTTGATTAATTTGCATTTTTGCTAGATTTGTCAAAAATTTGTTATTTTTGGCTAATTTTGTCAAAATTAAAAGAATTGACCAATTTTGTCAAAACAAAAAAAAAATGTTTGAATTTTAGGAACCAATAAGTCATTATAAAATTACTTAAGGACTCTTAGGATGTTTTTTATGATGTTTAGGAGAAGCAAGTAAAAGACATGACAATCAAGAATTAGAAGCAAAAACTTAAAAAATGAAGTGCATCTCACAAATTAGAACAGATTTCTCAAGAATGAATGAAATTTTAGTTCACACCAAAAGGGCTTCTTTTATATAAAATGTAATAAAATACCTCTCAAAATTTTCAAAATTTGAGGGGGCTCAATAACCCCCTTGGCCCCTAGTGTCCTTCCAGACCTACTTTGAATCCCCTGACACTTCCCAGATTTAACTAAGTCGTCCTCCAATTTTTGATATTATACTAAGCTATCTCCTCACATTTCTATTATTATATTAAAAAGTCATTTTTGCATTAAAATGTCATTTTTTCGTTAATCAATGAAAATCTAATCAAAAGTGAGCTTTGTATTTTATTGGATTATTACCCTGAACTCCTGATGTTTGTTATATTGAATTAAATCATCATTCGTTTTTCAATGTTATACTAAGTCATTCCTCACGTTTATTCTGTTACACTAAATAGCTCTTTTGGCATTCATATAAATTTAACGGAAGGACTTTTTATTGTAACAGTCCAAACATAAGTGATGACTTAATATAATATTAAAAAATAAGGGATAAATTAGTCAAATATGATAAACTTCAAGGGATTCATAGTAATTAACCCTAATTTTTAGTTCAAATCTTCATTTATAAGTTTTGTGCTCCAAAAACATAACTATTGATGAAGGGATGAGTTAAGCCTATTCTATACGTTTTCTTTCGCTTACAAAGTTCTCCCGTGGAACTACTGACCTTAATGCCATCATGCCATGCCTTAAACAGAAGGCATTTCTCATGCCAAAATGCAAGCATGATTGATTCCGACTCTTTTTCTTTTCTTTCTTTTAAATATTAGAACAAAATTTAGAGCATAAGTTAGTTACAATTTTCTTAGCTTTGTTTTTCATGTATTAAAACGAATCTCTTGAACCACCAGCTGAGTTCACTTTATATCTCATAGCTTAAAATTCTAAACAAATCTTTAATTCTTCTAGTTTGTAATTTAATCATTCATATGTTGTGTTTTAGAATCATATGATTCATATGACTCAGTGCTATCTTGTCCTTTCCAATAGCCCAAATGATAATGACAATATCTTCGTTGGATTTAATAACTATATCTCTGTTGGATTGGTATCAATTATTTTTGGTCTACAACAAATGGGAGAATGTTTAATGCCAATTTGGGATGTTAAATTTGAAGTATTCAAATATAAGAATCTCTGAGCTGTTAGGAACATGTTCTCTTCTTTTTCTTTTTTTTTTTTTGGGGCACTATAAGTACAATCTTAGGTATGCTATAAGTGTAATTAAGGTCAACCCTTAAAAAACAACTTTGAAATTTAGCATATAGGTAGCAGCCGCGTTGCCAATGTGCGAATGTATAATACTTCATATATGACTACAAATTCTCATGTGTATGATGGATTTAACTTTCTTCATATATGACTCTACATATGCTCTTCAATCGAAGCCAAATTTAGACTGTTTACATTATGCCAATGTGCGAATGTTTACATTATCTGCTTAATCTGTTTGGCTCAACTAAACCAACTTGGACAATAATAGAAAATCCGAAAGAATTACTTTTTTTTCCTTTTTGCAATTAATTATTCGAAGTCAGCTCTTAAAATATTGACCTTATAAAATCAATAATTAATCCAATGACAGTTTGCCTAAGAAAGTGTCAATTGTCTCTACCTTAACTATATATAAAAGTTGCACTTGCACTCCAAGCCCAACCATCTTCTAATTTGCAATAAACTTAAACTAAATTTCATCATTTCTCCTCTTATAGAAACAATGACTACGCAACAGCTTTTTTCTCTTCTCATTTCAGAAGTGGTCATCCTCCTTTGGTTCTTAGACGTCACTAATGCATGGGGACTGCAGCCCAGGTTCTACAGGAGGAGTTGCCCTAATGCAGAGCTTATTGCCTACAACACTGTTCACAAATACATTTCTAGAGATCCAACTCTTGCGGCACCTTTGTTGAGAATGCATTTCCATGATTGTTTTGTGAGGGTAAGTTAATTTGTTCAAGCTTCAATGCTAGCAATCCAAACATTCGTGGCACCTACGTAAGTTGTATCATATCACATTTTGACGTTAAGATTCAGACATTCCTTGCCAGCAAATTAATGTTGTTTATGCAGGGATGTGATGGTTCTGTGCTATTAACTTCTACAAAGTATAATCAAGCTGAGAAAGATGCAATCCCAAACCAAACGCTGAGAGGGTTCCAAGTAATTGATGCTGTAAAATCTGCAATAGAAAAGAAATGTCCTGGCGTGGTTTCTTGTGCTGATATCTTAGCCTTAGCTGCTCGAGATGCTGTTCTAATGGTATATCTAATTGTCCCATCTTATATAACAACTATCATTAATTTCTCTTCTTTATTAATCAATGGCGGATTATTCAATGGAGATAATGCTCTTCTTTTAATTTTTATAAATATGAAGCTTCTACTATATTGATGAAGAGGAGAATCGAACTTCAAATTCTCATTCCTTACACTATTTATGAGTGTAAAGAGATCAGATAGACTAGGGTTATTTAGTTCTTATATATATATATATATATATATATATATGTATATATATATATATATATATATTTCTATTTTTATTTCTGATATAATCATTAATTATGTACATTGATTTTAAAATAAAAGAAGTGAACATTGAGATTTGAATTAATTATATGAATCCTTTTTCCTCAATTTCAGATTGGCGGACCATTTTGGAATGTTCCCACCGGACGCCGAGATGGAAGAGTTTCAATTGCTTCAGAGGCATTGACACAATTACCATCTCCTTTCGCAAGCATCACTGAACTAAAACAAAATTTTGTTGGCAAGGGTATGAGCGTCAAGGATCTTGCGGTTCTATCAGGTGACTGCTAAATCTTGGTCTTCTTTTTTATTCTTTTATTAAAGGAACAATTCCAGTTAGCAACAAAAGGTTAATTTGTTTGAATTTATATATTGAAAAAAGCTTAAGAATAATCTACTTTAATAGATAAATAAACGAAATATTTGACTCCCACGCAATCTTGTCTTAAATAAAGAAAATCATGAGCCAACTAAATCAAATGGGAATTTAGTATCAAACACATCATTCAGGAATTTTTAGCATATGTACGTAATAACCCATTGGCATTTCTTTTACAGGAGCTCACACCATTGGGATAGGGCATTGCTTTGTAATCTCAAACAGGTTGTACAATTTCACCGGAAAAGGCGACACTGACCCATCATTGGACCCGAAATATGCAGCTCAGTTGAAGAAAAAATGCAAGCCAGGAGGAAGCACCAAAACAATGGTGGAGATGGACCCAGGAAGCTTCAAAACATTCGATGAAGATTATTACACTATTGTAGCTAAAAGAAGAGGCCTCTTTCAATCTGATGCAGCTCTTCTTGATGATTCCGAAACCAGAAGTTATGTTAAACTTCAGTCTCTCGCCCATGGATTGACTTTTTCACAGGATTTTTCTGAATCTATGGTGAAACTTGGTTATATTGGAGTGCTTACTGGCAAGCAAGGTGAAATCAGGAAACGATGTGCTTTTGTAAATTAGAATCCTTCTAATTTTTTCTTCTTTCATGATTGATTGATTGCCACAAACTTGCACGTGTATTAGAGAATTTCTTTCAGTTTCGTTTTTATTTTGTGAAAACTTATTGTATTTGTGTCGTCCATCTGCAATGCAAACTTATTGTATTTGTGTCGTCCATCTGCAATGCAAACGTAAGGTTGTGGTTGCATGTGATTTACAAAAATTTTCTTGATTATGATATATTTTTTGCCATTTTAATATATTTACTCTAATTACCATTATATATAGGTGATGATCATATGTTACGCGTCTATGCTCTAATAATCATGTGTTACACGTCTATGACATTGATAAGTTAAGAAAAATTGTAATTTAATTTACAAAATAGCAGAAGTTCAAGTATTTCTGTGTGATCATTTTTTTTTTTTTCAATTTAGTATTGATTATGAAAATACGTAAAATTGTCCCAAGTTTTCAATTACAAACAAAATGGAAAATTATTTAAGATAATAATTGGAAAATAAAAAAATTTACATTATAGATAAACATACTCTTCATAATTTATTTGGTAGCCTTTGATCGACAAAGTTTATTATGGTTAACTTGTATAAGGAAAAGCATAGGCAAGAGAAGGTTGGATGCCAAAAAAACTACAATGCTTAAGGGGTGTTTGATGTATGAAGTTGATAGAGATTTTTCACCCAACAGTTAAAAAAATATATGTATGGTAAATCTTACAAAACAGTAACTATTAGTGGATAAAACAAGATTTTTATAGGCTCCTATTTGTAATTTTTTCTAAACTTATATAGTAATAATTAAAGAAAAATCAAAATTATCGTTACTTGATTATTATTCTTAAAGTTTTATTATTCAACTACCAGCTACATGAATTATAATATTTTTAAATTATTTTCTATAGATTTTATAAAATAAATTGTGTAAGATATTTTAATTATTAAAAATATATTGACTATATACTAATTAACATTGAAAAAAAATAATTACTAAGATTTCATAAATATAAATTAATAATTGTAATATTTTAAATTTTGAAATTATACTTTATGAGTACATGTGAAATATAGTATTTTATTATATTTTTATTTTTATTTTAATTTATTTAATTTAATATATAAATATAAATATTATATATTTATTGGTAATTTTATGAATTAACAAAAATAGCTAGATATATTTTACCAAATACTTAATATCAAACTATTATAAACTATCAATAATTGTTATCAATTATTAACTACGTCCATCAGCTATCTCAAATAAACTCTAACTTAGTGAATAGAGCTTTTAGAGAGGATCAATTAAAGAAATTGAGAGAGTAGAAAGTGAGAGTTTAAGATATTTATATGTTGCCTTATATGCATCTTTTATACTTGCAAAATAATATCCATTAGTTTGAGTAGAGATTATCTCTACAATTTGGGGATTTAATTATTCCTTAACTGTACAAGTGTGAAAATATGAGAATTAAATATACTAGTGATTTTTCTTAATATTGTTGAGCTAAATTTAGGAATTGTCCTTTCTGATCATGTTTTTGTTTACTTATAATGCCATCAGTTAAGGAATTGACTAGATGATATGTCATCGAGTACTTCATGTGATCACTCTTTTCATATAGGGTCATTGCTAGTCCATATGAGCCTAGGGCTAATGGTTATTTATCTTTGGGTCTACATATGCAAGGTTGATGCTTTTTGGCTCGTATATATTAGCTATGATGAGCTTAGAGCTCTTTAGCTCATATGCTTAGCAACGACCTTAGCCATTGCTAAGTGTAGCAATGGCTCATGCCATTGTCAGGTCATGTCCTTTTGGCTCATATAGGCTATGGCAATGGATTGGACCATCAGTAAGCCTGCAAAAGAATTAATGATGGACTTAATTGCCCTCAAGGGTAGCGATGACCCAATTTTTTGCTAAGTTAAATGTCAATAAGCTATAAACCTGTTGGACTTAATGATGACCAAGCTATCACTAAGATTAAGGCTTATTAGTCTAGCCACATGACCTCATTTCCCTCCTCTCTTCCTTACCTTCAGCACCCCTCTATTTCACTCTTTTCTCCACCTTTAGTCTTCTCCCTCTCTCTCTCTTTCTCTCTCTCTCTCTCTCTCTCTTTTTCACTGGCCATCACATTTAGTAGGAGGTTGTTACCACCTATACCAACTCACTATTAAGTCTTCCCTTCGACCAAGTTTGGTTATTTTTTTTAAAAAAAATTATTTATAACAAATTGTAGAGTAAATAAAAATTTAAAATTTATGTGTATAATATTGTATAGAATAATTAATTTTTTTAAACTTCTACTTATAATAATATATAAAAATAGGAAATTTAATTTGTATGTATAATATTATGTATAATAATTAGGATTTTTTAATTTATGTATATATTTTGTCCATCTTATGTTGTGTATAAAACTTACAAAAATCGATTAATAATATTTATGTATACAATTAACAAATTTGTTGTGCCAAAAATTATATATAATATAAGTTGTAAATACTTATGGTTAATAATTATGAGTTTTAAAAATTTGTGTATATTTGTGTATTCATATTTGTTGTGAATGCTAAAAGAAGAAAGTTTGGAGAACATGTAACCCCAAGGCATTAAACTTACTCCTCTACTTTGAATGATGTGTTTTGAATGATAATAAAACTATTATTTTGAAGGATAACAAAATGATAACAAAACCTTAAGAAGTTCTAATATGTGTACTTTAGAGTTTTTGGATGATTTACACAAACTCAACGAACGTTAAAAGGGGAGATTGTTGTGAATGCTAGGGGAAGAATGTTTTGAGAACATGGGACCCTAAGACCCAATGAACAATAAAGGACCAGAACTAGTTCAATGGGCATTGTGCAAGTTAAACGGGCATTAAACATCTCCAAA
Source organism: Omphalea diandra (assembly GCA_949677035.1). Classification (NCBI taxonomy): domain Eukaryota; kingdom Viridiplantae; phylum Streptophyta; class Magnoliopsida; order Malpighiales; family Euphorbiaceae; genus Omphalea; species Omphalea diandra. The sequence goes on along the minus strand of CATIWR010165270.1, from coordinate 19,645 downwards.
TGGGTGTTGGACCATTCAAAGGACATTGAAGGATAAGCAATGGACGTTGATTGGATGTTACTCTTTTGCCAAAGTCTTCTGGACTTTGTAACCAGCATTGTCTCTTTGCAATAGGCGTTGGAGAAGTGCTCTGGGTTGAGTTGTGCTAGACCTCACCATGAGCATTGTAGTTTCGTAACGAGCGTTGATTTGGGCTAGCAACAAGTGTTGCATATTCGCAACGAGTGGTGGATAAGTGTCCAAGCTTGAGCTAAAGCTTCTAAGACTCGAAATGGGCATTGGCCTTTCTCAATAGGCATTGAAGGAGTTTCCAATGGGCATTGTAAAATTGCTCAATGGGCATGAAAAGTAACTATGCAAAGTTTGAAAAATAGAGCACGAAGTTTAAGCTTTCTAGAAATGAATAAAGGGCATTATTCTTTCTCTAATAGGTGTTATAGTCAAAGCCAACAGACATTGAATGATAGATAACGAGTGTTAGAAGTAACCATTACAAGTTCAATGGGGTTGATGAAGAACAACGAGTGTTGTCATCTCTAATGACTAGTTTTGTTGAAAAGTTGTCAAATATAATATCAACTATTCCAATGACTAGTTTTGGAGTTTGGCTATATAAGGAACATTTTTTGAAGACTAAACATAAGAGAAAATTTTGGAGAAATTTTGTGAAAACCTTTGTTACTCTTTGTGCAAACTTTTTGGGTGTTGCTTGTAATTGGGTAAAGTGAGATTGTTTTTTGTTATCCTTTATGAGAGTAGGTTTTCTTGTGCGCTAATAGTGTACTAGCTTTTTAATTTGAGAGGCATAGATACTGCTTGGATATATCATTACTAGTGGTTATAAAGGTTGTTATTGTGCCTAGAAAAATACCAAAGGGTAGGTTCTTCCAGAGCTTGTAAAAGGGATGGTTCTTCTTTAGCATAGAACAGAGAAGATTTTTCTTGAGTCTTGAAAAATAAATGAAAGGCATAAATGAAAGATTGGGGAGTAGAATAGACATGTTGCTAAACCACTATAAAAATCTTTTTGTTCGATTTCTGTGTTTGTGTTTGTGTTTGTTTTTATTTATAACCTAATTCACCCCCTCTTAGGTTACCTCATCGTCATTGAGTCCAACAATATGTTATGTATGGAAGATTGTGAAATTTGTATTTTGTGAATAAAATTGAAAATTTTTATAAAATATTTGTGTAGAAAATTTGGCTTATATATTTGTGTATAAAATTAATATATATTTTTGTATAATATTTGTGGAGAAAATTTATGTATATTTATGTATAATATTTGCATATAAAGTTGATCTATATTTGTGTATAATAATTGTGTTTTTGTATATAATTAGGTAGAATTTGTATAATTACTAAAATTTTATTGTAAATTGGAAAATTTCTATATAATTTGATACTTATTTTAAGTTTTATATAATTTGAATAAGTTTATTGACTTTTTTAAAAATTTTATTATAAAATAGAAAATTCATAATCAACTAGCCAAATCATAATTAACTTAGAAAAATGAGGTAAATTTTTGCAATCATTATAAACTTTATTATAATAAATAGCCAAATTATAATAAACTAAAATGCACAAATCATAATAAACTAAAATAATCTAAATTTATGAATAGCTAAAAACAAATAAGCAAATCATATTACACTAAATAGCTAAAATAAATAGCAAAAATTTTTAGTAATTTATAATAAAAAGCTAAATCAAAATAAATAGTCAAAATAAATATCCAAAAATTTTATAAATATCGAAATCATAATAAATTAAAATAGCAAAATATAATAGGCAAATTAGAATAACTAAAAATAGCCAAATCATAATAGATAAATCATACTGAACTAAAATACCCAAATCATAATAGTGAAATGATAGTAGTAAATCAGAATAAAATAAAATGACCAAATCATAATAAACTCATAACATATCTTATAATACCAATGAAGTGTATCATATTCAACTTAGTCAATTTATAATAAATGCATAATATGAAATCTTACAATACCAATTTATTGAGATATGTACTTTTGGTATATATGATTATTATGTGAAGTTATTTATTAGTGACAAACTATGATAACTGAGTTGGCAAGCATGTGGTTGGTCTTATTTAAAAGTGCTTTCTTCTTGAAATTTGTTATAGTAGTTAGGGTGATTAGGTTAAGTTATAAAGTACATTTTCATTTATAGGATTAAACCATATCACAAGGTCTGGTAGGTTTTAGTTATACCAAAACTTTGTTTGTAGATACTTGTTTAGTGAGCTTTTTATAGTAAGAGTTCGTTAAATTATCATACAGGATCGTTTGGAAATGCATCGACATAATATATGCAATTTTAATTATACACTTATAGAATTTGGATACTATCATTTTTTTAGTGCATATTGGAATTTGTAACCATTAATGTGTCATCTAACTCTATAGGGGTGTATGTTATATGAATTATCATATTTTGAACATCATGCACTTAGAGAACTGTAAGGATATATTGCTAAAATTTCTATAGATGTGATGCTAAACTTTGTCCATTCATAAATAAGTAAACAATGCATTTTCAAATAGAATAAGTTCAAACCTTCTAATGTATCATTCAAAATTTAGAAGATGTTATTTACATTTCATTAATAAAATTTTATCACATTCTAATAAAGGAATCATGAGATTGCATTATGAATGGATGTATAATAGACTTATAGAATGGCTTTGAAACCTAATTTTTAATAGATGGTATTGAAGAATTTGTTACCTTTGTGTGCAGTCATCCCCACTATGTGGATGAGAATAAGATTAGATACTTATGCAATAATCACAAGTGTCAAAATTGATGATATGAAGATGTTAATGCGTTGAAGTACCATTTGGAGAGAAACAAATTTGTATCAAGTTATAAGGGCTAGTAGGATTAGAATGTTCACGGCATGTAAGAAGTTATGGCAATATCAACTGAATAAAATCATACGATGCATATTAATGGTAATGGATACTATTAGGCTAGACTTTAATAAAAATAACATGGAGAAAGCTTTTAATCTAGCTGCTAAATTTTTTTGGACATGATAAACACAACAAATATTAAGCTTTAAAGAGGATATGACAAACCTTCATAATCATCAATTGTTTCTCATATGTTGAACACCATTTACCTAAAAGGCATTATGATGACATATGGCAGTTAATGAAGGAGTTCCTTCTAATTGATAATTTAATAATGAATAACTGCCATAGCACTAAAAATTTTATGCAAGATATGAATCTACTAGTCAAAAATTTTCAATATTGTATTAATAATTATATATACATTAAAGAAAATAGAGTGATTTGAAAAGTTGTAAGTTCTATGAACATCCATGATATAAGAGACCTATAAAAGGATTTGATAAAAGGAAAACAAATATGCCACATAAAAAGATGTACTAGTTCCTTTTTGCTCCTTGAATGTAAAGATTGTATGCTTTAATGTCGTAATAAAAGACGTGGTGGTATGCTAAGCATGAGGCTAATGAAGTTAGGATCATGACACATTGCTCAGATTCTCTTCCTTAGAAGCATTTTCAATCAAATGCATGCATCATTTGTAATAAAAATCTAGAACACTAAATTAGGTTTGTACACTAATGATCTTATTGATGTATGTGATAATGTTGCCAAAAAAAAAATGAAAACCACCTACCAAAATGGTGGATGGATTTGAAAAGCTTATCTTACGAGAATAATGCATTGAAGCACATAGGACTACAAATGGCAAAAATAAGAGGGCAATGGCAATCATTCTTAGTGTTCTCTCAAAAGAAGAATGTGGTAGAGTTCAACATTATCAAAGTGCTTACTAGATTTGAAAACTTTAGAAAACTATCATAAAGGTACCATGCAAGTCAAGTCAAGAAAGATCCATATGTATGGGATAAAGTATGATCTTTTCATGATGAAGGTAAATGAAAGGATCAGCAATATGACCAATAGTCTTCTTGCCATTGTCAATAACATGAAGAAGCTAGAAAGATCCACATGTATGTGATAGAGTATGATCTTTTCATGATGAAGGCAAACGAAAGGATCAGCAATATGGCCAATAGCCTTCTTGCCATTGTCAACAACATGAAGAAGCTAGGGAGGCACATATCTAAGGAGGACGTCAACTTCAAGATTCTAAAAGCTCTTCCTTTAAAAATGTTTGAAGCTAAAGTTGTTGATTTACAAGAAGCCAATGAAGAAATTGGTAAAATCCCAATCTATGTCCTTATTGGTAAGCTAGTCACTTATAAAATGGCAATCAAAAAGGTTAAAGAGCTTATAAAGATTAGACAAAATGAAGAAAAGAAAGTTTTTGCTCTCAAATCTACTATAAATGAGTAAGAAATTGAGGCAAACACAAATGACTCTGATGAAAGTGACAAAGAGAAATAAGAGATTGTCATTCTATCAAAGAGGACGAAGGAGTTGATAAGGAAGAGAAGAGAAAGAAGGAGCTTTAGAAAGACATCATCTAATTCCAACAAGGAGAAAAAGAACAATGTGACTTAATATGGATGTGGCAAGAAAGGGCATATCAAATCTGATTATCCCAAGCTAAACAAGAAAAAGAAGAAGTGAGACAAAGAAAAGAAAAAGGGCTTCAAGGTCCCATGGGACGATGACTCAAGTGAAGAAGAGGAAGAGAATGCAGATCTTTACTTTATTGCTCAAGATGATTCTACTAATGAGGTAAGTTCTGCTTTCCAATCTTGTGATGAAAATAGTTTTAATGATGAGGATGATGAGCTCCTAGAAGCTATATCCTTGAGATGTGATAAATATCAATCTAAAATGAAATCTTATAAGAAAAATGTTCTCAACTAACATAGGATTTTAAAAGTTTAAATGAACTTATTTCTAGCTTGAGATCATATAATCATGAACTCAAGAAATTGTTAGAATAAATTTATAAAACCTCCTCTCATGATCTTTAAGTAAAGAAAATGATTCCTTAAAATTAGAAGTGATTAAGTTAAGAAATTCCATCTATAAATTTCATAAAAGGAAGGAGACCTTGTACATTAATTGTATCATAAACGCCACCCATACTAAGACATAGCTTAGGTTATGATGGAGCTTATATATTCATATATTTTCTTCCTACTTTCATCAAAGCTTCTACACCTCAAACTTTTAGTATAAAGGTTATTGAAAAAATGAGTCCTCCAAGTCCCAAACCTTCCAAGCCCAAATGTAATAGGAAGGCACCTCAAAGCTCAAGAACTAAGCCTCTAAGAGCTAATCATGCATACATGTACAACAAAAGGCATGCTCAAAAGCATACACCTTTTACTCTTCACACTTGCTCTTACATACATATACATAAGTGGCTCAAAAGAAGAAAACTAATATGTATGAACTCCAATGCCATTATTACATGAATTAGGTCATGTGTTTTATTACATTAGCAATGCTCACCTAAAACTTTAAGATCTTCTAAGCCTAGCTCTCTAGGACCTATGTATTCCTGGGTACCTAAATAAATATTATTTCTTTTTATTTTGTAAGAATGCTTTGAATCCATCAATGATGGAAACACTTGGCATGTGGATAGTGGATGCTCAAACAATGTGATGATGGATCAAAAGCTTTTCACCTCCATCAAGGAAAAGAAATGAGAAAATGTACCTTAGGAACAATGCTAAAGGTAAGGTAATTAGCATTAGTTATGTTGGTAAGAAGATTGCCCCTTATTGATAATTTTCTTCTTATTGATGGATTAAAGCATAATTTGTTAAGTGTGAGTCAATTATGTGATAAAGGTAATAGAGTTTCCTTTAACTCTAGATAATGGCTTGTCAATCCCTTGGTAGAAAATAACACAATCTTTAAGTGTAAAAAACAAGGATATGCCTGCATAATTGACTTAAACAATTTAGCTAACTAAAGTTTCAAAAGTGTATTATTTCTATTAGTAATGAGTCTTGGATTTGGTGTAAAGGACTTAGGTATGCAAGTATGGAACTTTTCCAAAACCTCTCGAAAGGAGAACTGGTAGGTCTTCCAAAGCTTAAGTTCATCAAGGACAAGACTCGTGGACCTTATAAAATGGGAAAGAAACACCAATCCATTTTCATAGCAAAAAATGTTGTAAGTACTTCTAGACCTCTTTCAACTTATTCATATGGACTTGGTAGGACCAACTAGGAATGCTAGTTTAGGTGGAAAGAATTATGCATAAATGCTTATTGATGATTACTTTGAGTTTACTTAGGTTAGTTTCTTAACTCATAAGAGGGATGTTTTTTATGCCTTTAAGAGTTTTCAAAAAGGGTTCAAAATGAAAAGGTTATTTCATTTCTAGTGTTGGAAGTGATCATGGCAGGGAATTTCAAAATTAGAATTTTGAAAATTATTATTTGGAAAATGGTATTTCTCATAATTTTTTAACTTCTAAAATACCATAATAAAATGTTGTAAAGGGGAACAATAGGATATAAGTGAAGATGACTAGAACCATGCTCAATGAGTACTCTCTTCCAAATTACTTTTGGTCAAAGCCATAAACACTTCGTGTTACATTGCAAATAGAGTTTTTAAAAGACCAATTTTACACAAAACCTCTTATGAGTTATGAAATGAAAGAAAACCCAAGATATCATACTTCAAAGTATTTAAGTGCAAATGCTACATATTAAATACTAAGGACAACTTTGGAAAATTTACCTTCAAAATTGATGAAGGCATATTCTCAGGCTATTCAACCATTAGCAAAGCATATAGAGTCTTTAACAAAAAGTCTATTATAGTTGAAGAGTTTATTAATGTCGTTCTTGACGAATCTAGTAAACTTGATCTTAGGAAAGGTTCTCTTATTGATGATCTCATGAGTGAATTTGAAAAGCTTAAGATCAACTTCATCCTAAAGGAAGTTGAAATTAAAGAAAAAAGAGCAACCTCAAAAGATTGAGTAAATTCAACCACAGCAAGAGGAGGACCAAGTTCATGAGCTACTTAACAATTGGAGGTACTCCAAGAACCATCCAAAGAAACTCATCATTGGTGAGACCTTAAACGGTGAAGTACGAAGCTCAACTTAATGCCTTAAATAATAACCTTGCTTTTATTTCTCAAATTGAGTTAAAATTAATTGATGAGGCTCTTGATGATGATTATTAGGTGATTGTTGTCCAAGAAGAGCTTAACCAATTTGATAGAAACAAAATTTAAGAGTTTGTTTAAGACCCAAAGAGCATCCCATTGTGGGATGTGCATGGGCATATAGTAATAAGTTAGATGAGAAAGGATTCATCATTAAGAACAAGGCTAGAATGGTTACCAAGGGGCACAACCAAGAAAAAAGCATCAACTATGATGAAACTTTTATCCCTATTGCAAGGTTAAAAGCAATTAGGATACTTCTTGCATATGCATGTCATATAAATTTCAAACTTTTTCAAATGAATGTGAAAAGTACATTTTTGAATGGTTTTATTAAGGAGGAAGTTTATGTTAAACAACCTTCAAGTTTTGAGCATCATGAGTTTTCAAACCATATTTTCAAACTAACTAAGGCCTTATATGGAGTGAAACAAGCTCCTAGAGCTTGGTATGAAAGACTTAGTTTATTTCTTTTGAAAAAAGATTTCAAAAAGGGTAAGGTTGACACTATATTATTTGTGAAAAAGCATAAAAATGATGCACAAATTGGTCAAATTTATGTTGATGATATTATTTTTAGTGTTACTAATAAATCTCTTTGTGAGGATTTTACTAAGTGTATGATTATGAAATTTATGATAAGCTTAATGGGAGAGCTAATGTTCTTCCTTGGACTACAAATGAAGTGATGCAAAAAGGTCACCTTCATCAACCAATACAAAGACACAAAAGAGCTATTCAAGAAATTTGGGATGGTTGGTTACAAGAATGCCAAGGCACCAACAAGCTCAACAATCAAACTTGACAAGAATAAATTAGGTAAGCCAATAGATGGGAAGAAGTATAAAGGTATTATTGACTCTCTTCTCTATCTTACTGCTTCTTATGTATAGTGTATGCTTATGTGTTAGATTCCAATCTTGTTATAAAGAGTCTCATTTGCATACAGTTAATAGAATTTTGAAGTATTTGTATGGCATTATGCATTTAGGACTCAGGTATCCTAGAAATTCATCTTTTAGTCTTATTAGATATTTATATGTGGATTATGCTAGTAGTTTACTTAATAAGAAGAGCACTTCTAACACTTTTTATTTTATTGGTGAGCGTCTTAACTATTAGTTTAGCAAGAAGTAAGTTTTGATTTCTTTGCCTACTGTCTAAGGGAATATGTGGCAGTATGTTATTGTTGTATTCAAGTTTTATGGGTCAAATAATAACTCAAGGACTATGGCAAAGTGGTTGATCAAATTCCTACCAAATGTGATAACACAAGTGCCATCAATCTTTTAAAAAATCTCATCCAACATTTTAGGAGCAAACATATGGACATTAGTAATCATTTCTTGAGAGATCATGTGCAAAATGGTGATGTTGTGTTAAAGTCCATTGACACAAATAACCAATTAGTAAATATTTTAACTAGAAACCCTTAATTGATGAAAGGATAAATTTTATTAAGAGATAGTTTTTTATGCTTAATGGGAGCTCTCTAAGTTGAAAAGTTTTTAATATTTTCAATGATTGATGTTTGATGTGTACGTGTTGATGTTGTGATTATTTATGCATGATGAGATTGATTGATTCAAATAGCATATGAGTTTTTCCATATTCATGGACTTAAATCAATCATTTAAACATCAATTTGATCATTCAATATAAGGTTAACTAAAAAAATTTTTAATTTAAGCTTATTTTTTAAAATAACCCTTAAATTATGATTGAGAAAATATTTTGTGGTCGAGATTTATAGGTCATATTGTATTTCAACCTTGTTTTAAATTTCATAGATGCTACCATCTTTTTGGCCTTATGATTTTCAAAAATTTTCAAATTTGTTAAGAATTAATGTGATTTTTCATAGGCAAACTATTTATTATTTGCAATTTTTATAATTTGCGATTGCGATCCTTGTTTAGTATATGATTTACAATAATTGCTAGGTAATAAATGATAATTTTCAAATGCGTATTTTTCCATTAATTGCAAAATCTGGTCATTTTTCACTTATTTTATGCCTAACCATTTTTCTACCCCCTCTTCCATTTTCCACCATTTCTAACCTCCTTTCTTCCATTTCCCTCATTTCCTCTCTTACTTTCTCTCATACTTCTTCTCTATTTTCTTTATTTTTCATTCCATCTTCATTGCTAATAGCTCCTAAGACCAAGGCAACTAGAGAACAAAAGGCCAAAGCCCATATACCCTTTTATCCTTAAGCCACTCCACTTCCTCTCATGAAAGGTGTCATAAAAGGAAGAAAAGGCAAGATGTGAACTTATTAAGAATAAACCAATCCTACCAAACAAAACTCCCTCACATTTTGCTTTAAAGACTCTTGAAATAAAAAAAAGAACTCTTTGCCTATCTCTCAAAGATAAAGTGGTGGATGTTTATATTTGTTGAAGAGCTTGACTATAATGAGGTAACAAAAGGATTTCTTACCACTATGAAGATCTATTGCATACCTAATCATCCTCTTAGTCAATATGGTATGTCATTTAAGTACTTCAACAAACCTTTGGCATTACCTTATAAGACCTTGCAAATCTCTTTGACCTCCAAACTAAAGGGGCATGACAACTCTATAACTTTCACATTGATTTTAATACCTTTTGGAAGAAAATATTCATAGAAACTAGGCATGAATGTAAAATGTCCATTTCCAAGAGTATAATTGTCTTTTGCTTTTTAAATCCTTCATTGGATCATTACCTTCTCCATTAATTCAAGAGGAGATGGTAATGAAAAGGTGTCTCAAAATGATCTTTACTTCCTTTATAGCCTTACTAAAGGGCAAGCTATTCAAACTGTCCCATTCCTTGTTGACGAACTTGTCCATTTATGAAAATCTAAACATAGCCAAATACTTTTATCTTTTCATATTACAATAATTGCTAAACATATAGGTGCCTTAACCCTTGCAAACTTGGCTTTTCTTAAGACATCTTACCCCATAAATGTCAATCCCTTACACCTAAATTACCTTTTCAATGCCAAAGCCATTAAATCAATCACACATGAGCATCTCTTTGGAGCTCAAGGAGTGAGAATCTAAGAGGCTATAAGGCATAAAAAAAAAAAAAAGGCAATGATTGGTAATTTAAAAAGGGAAAAAGCTCATGAAGAAGAGATACTCACTCAGGAACCTATCTCTCCCCCCTTCTTCTTAAATTTTTTTGGCCTCTTCTGACAAGAAGCTCAATAAAATCTTGAGGAAATTTAAGCTTATTAGTCATACCCATTGTGATAGTGTGGGGCTATAAAAGAAGATGGAGCCCATAACTTATTACCTTTTTTATTATAAAGGGGAGAAAAGTAAAGAAAAAGAAGACCGATCTTAACTTCCTTACTTTCCATTTCTATTTTATGTCTTTGCTTCTCTACTTTTATCTTTTTATCAACAGTTGTTTAGCCCGTTTATTTTTGATCAAATATTTGTCTTGTATGTTTTAATTTTAGGTATGTTTGTTTGTAATGATTGATTTGACTTTAAAGAAAATTTTAGTTTTTATTACATTAATTTCTATTGTCTTCTTTACATTTTTTTTTATCTTAAGTTCATATATGAATTAATTAATGATTACATTTGTGAATATGATATATGTGAATCCATTGAATCCCCTTTTTCTTTTCAACCGCTTTTTCTCTTTTTTTATCTTAACTAAGTGGGAGAGAAAATGTGCAAAGTGAAAATAAAATGCCATATATGAGTAACATGTTAAGGGGGAGCTATGATTGAGAGGGAGTTATAATAACATTATTTTTCCCAATTTTTTTGATTCATATATTACACTATGATCAAAGCATCTATTGACTTCACCTAACTTGTAAAATGCTATAATATGATAAGATATACATGCTAGATGGTTTTCCTTTTGAAAAATCAATCTAGGTTATCAAAATCAAATAGAGGGAAATAATTTAACTTAGTTGGTCAAACTTGATTTGGCCTTGATAAGTTAGATTAATGGTTACTAATGTGTGTATTAACTATTGATTTTATAGGATACTAAGTTATAATAAGTTAAGAAGTATAAAAGAAGCAAATCGCTAAGTCTTTAAAAGTGGCTTGTAATTCATGCCCAAGCCAAGCTAGTTGCAACCAAGAAATGCAAGTTGTGATCGCAACTTAGAGTCACAATTAGTATTTTATTTAAAAAGAGAACCATTTAGTCCAAATGAGTACACAATTAGAAACACATCCAAGATCCTCAACACAATCCACAATCGAGTATGAGAAATAAGATGAAAAACCACTTAAAGCATGCCACATATTTAAGGAGCCATTTAATAATTTAAAGATTATGACTGCAATGCTAAGGATGTGATCGTGACCTAGGATTCACTTTGAACCAAAATTGGCAGTGTTGGACTAGGTTGTTTAAACCTAAGTCAAGACTTTGTTTTGATCTTGACAATATGGATTGAAAGGTTCTAATGTCAATTTTAAGTGTTCTTCTTACAGATATTAAGATAGAATCTCATTGGAAGTTAAATAGGAGTAATTAAAAGCAAAAAACTCAAATCTGCCTTCGAAATTAACGACTGCGAATTTTGAAAAGTGTTGTTGAGATTCAAAAGTCATGACCACAAATTTTAATAACAATCGTGAATTTTGAAAAGTGCTATTGAGATTCAAAATTTGCAACCGTGAATTTTTTGTAGCAACCATGAATTGGTGCAACAATATCTCCATGTTAGATAGACGATTTAACGGTGACCATCACGTTGAAAGAGAGAAAATAATGACTGCAAATTTGAGTAGTGACCACGAATTTTGAGATTCATTAGAAAGATTCAATGGCAAATTTTTGAAAAGATCAATGGTTTTATGCCACGTGGACTAGTCATTAGACCTAGTTCGAAAATAGCGACTGCAAATTTCTGTCTCAATCGCAAATTTTGTCTGATAAACATTTAATGCAAGATATGTCTAGTACAACTTAGAGATTTAGGTATAGTTTGTTAGTGATATCTCTTTGGTGGTTATTGCCTATAAATACACCACCAAATGGACTTGAATGCAACAGGATAACCATTAATTGTGCCAAAACTCTTGCAAAGTTAATTCTCACAAGTTTAATTCTTTATTTCTTTATACATAGTTTGGTGTGAGCTTTAAACACCTTGGGTTTAAGTCTGAGAGTGAGCCCTTTGGATAGAAAACTCTTATTTGGGTTTGAGTGTGAGCCTTAAAAAACTCTTATATAGTTTTGAGAGTAAGCCTTAGAAAACTCTTGTATAGATTTGAGTGTTAACCCTAGGAAAACACTTGTAAGGTTTGATGTGAGCCTAAAACACTAGGTTGAGCATTAACCTTGGGAAAACACTTATAAGGTTTAGTGTGAGCCTAATCACTAAACTGAGTGTGAGCTTGTAAAACACTAACGATTGAGTGAAACACCTAATTGGTGAATTGAGGAGTGGATGTAGGGTTGTTTAATACCTTAACGACTATAAAACTCTTGTGTTCATTCTTCTTCTACTCCTTTCTCTGATCTTTTAATTGTGTGTGCTTCTTCCAAAGTTCAAATTTGACACCAATTCATCCCCCCTTCTCAGTGTAATAAGACCAACAATTAGTATCAGAGCTATCAATTCAAGCCTTAATTGTGTCAGAAAAGATCAATGGCACAAGAAAGAGTCCACTCTCACCTTAATTCCTACTTTGATGGCAATGATTATGCTTTTTGGAAGCATAAAATGGAGATCTATCTTGATAGCGATCTCATCTATATATGGGATTATATACTTGAAGAGTAAAAATGTCTAATAAAGATGGTTGAAGGAGTAGAGGTAACAATTACAAGAGAATAATGGAGTGAAGTACAAAGGAAGGCAAATGGAAAAGACAAGAGGGCAATGGTTATTCTCCTAAGCTCCATATTAAGAGAAGAAATTGGAAGAGCCTAATATTGCCAAACTGCACATGCCATATGGAAAGCACTAGAAAACTACCATGAGGGCACAACTCTTGTGAAATCAAGTAGGTTGGAGATGTATGTGACAGAGTGGGAGCTTTTCACGATGAAAGACCATGAAAGCATCACCAAAATGACAAATAAACTCCTCTTTATTATCATAAACATGAAAATGTTTGGAAGTATTCTTTTGTAACTTAATATATTTATATTTTGATATGTTTGATTTTATTGATTGTGTGATAAGTTGAAACAATTCATTTTTGAATTGGAGGTTTTCTATATTTCAAATGTATAAATCAATCATCAAAAATCATATACTCTATACAAGGGCCATATATGAAAATTATTAAATTTCTAGCCCTAGTTTATACGTTTAAGCATCTTTAAATGTTTGAATTATTTTGCATTTATGTTTTTTATATATAAAATTTTCATGCAATCTATGTTTCATCCATTTATTTTCTTATGTGATTTATTATGATCAATTGTGCAAAATTACTTATGTTTGCTATTCTAATTTGAGTTTATATAATTGACACGTTTATGGACATTTTTTATCATATTCCTCATTTTCTCTCTTATTTCTTCCTATTTTCTCTCTTTTTGATCTTGACAAAGGAAGAGAGATAATTGGTTGAATATACAAACAAGGAACATACAAAAAGAGGAGAGAAAATTAAACTGTATTTTCAATAAGCTAAGACAATGATCTTATTAGAATTACCAAGGAGTATAAATTGAGGGGGAGCAATTTCATACTTATGATTTGAATCACTTCATAATCATTCTCTTAGGAGCATGCATAATTGATTCTTTATCCTTTACATATTCAATTTAGATTGTCAAAATCAAAAAAGGGGAGATTGTTGGACTAGGTTGTTCAAACCTAAGTCAAGTCTCTCTTTTGATCTTGACAATATAGATTGAAAGGTTCTAATGTCAATTTTAAGTGCTCTTCTTACAAATATTAAGATAGAATCTCATTGAAAGTTGAATAGGAGTGAATAAAAGCAAAAAACTCAAAGTATGAAAATTTGCCTTTAAAATTAGCAATCGCGAATTTTGAAAAGTGTTATTAAGATTTAAAAGTCACGACTGTGAATTTCAGTAACGACTGCGAATTTTGAAAAGTGTTGTTGAGACTCAAAAGTCATAACCGTGAATTTTGGTGGCAATTGCGAATTGGTGAAACAACATCTCCATGTTAAACAGATAATTTCACGGTGGCTATCGCGTACAAAGAAGAAAATAGTAACCACAAATTTGAGTAGCGACTGCGAATTTTGAGATCCATTAAAAAGATTCAACATCTAGTTTTTGAAAAGACCAATGGTTTTATGCAACATGGACTAGCCGTTAGACACAATCTAAAAATAGCGATTGTGAATTTCATCTAACAAGCATTTAATGCAAGATATATCTAGTACAACTTAGAGATTTAGGCATAGTTTGTTAGTAACGTCTCTGTGGTGGTTATCACTTATAAATAAACCACCAAATGGACTTAAATGCAAGAGGATAACTATTATTGTACAAAAACCCTTGCAAAGTTAATTCTCACAACTTTAATTCTTCATTTATTTGTACATAGTTTGGTGTGAGCTTTAAACACCTTGGGTTTGGATTTGAGAGTAAGCCCTTATATAGAAAGCTTTTATTTAGGTTTAAGAGTAAGCCTTAGAAAACTCTTGTATAGGTTTGAGTGTTAACCTTGGGAAAACACTTGTAAGGTTTGGTGTAAGCCTAAAACACTAGGTTAAGTGTTAACCTTGGGAAAACGCTTGTAAGGTTTGGTGTGAGCCTAAACACTAAGTTGAGTGTGAGCTTGTAAAACACTAGTGATTGAGTGAAACACCCAATTTGTGAATTGGAGAGTGGATGAAAGGTTGATTAATACTCAAACCACTATAAAACTCTTGTGTTCATTCTCTTCTACTCTTTTCTTTAATCTTTTAATTGTGTTTGCTTCCTCCAAAGTTCAAATTTGTCATCAATTCAACCCTCTTTCTTGGTGCAATAGGGCCAACACAATTAACTATATTTAATAAGAAAAACGTCCAATTGAGTCGCACTCAATCCAATTTAATATTTTATCTTAAGCCATTTTATTTATGACTCTTTACATTTTCTAACTTATTTGATAATAAATATGAGTCATATTTCTAAATAAATTATTTAGGACTAGATAAATTAAATATGTTAATTTATCATCAATTTTATAATCAAATGATTTCATATTTAAAGATTATAATTGGTGCCTAGCTTACAAATTATGGCAAACCAATATATTTAGGAATGATCAAGATAGTATGATCATATATGCTTAGCAAGATGGTTATTAGTTTAATTTAGTCCTTTCATTAAAGATGTCTCAATCAAACATAGAATATGAATTTGTGTGTATACTATATGAATTTGATCACATTTTGTTCCTGCAGTGGTTATTAACTTAATGGTAAACTTAGAAGACAATATTCCAATTATCATTACAATTTAACTAAAGATTTCATAGTCAATACTAAAAAGAATAAATGCGACATGTCCTAAACATTGAGGCCAATGAATACTCTCTTGAACACTCATTATCCCCTTCAAAATATGCTTCATAAGTGATTCATGGCTAGGACAACTGAAGTCACAAATCAAAATATAGGAATTTCTTTACTAGATACTACGGTGTTTTCAAGTCAAATGACTAATCTCATACCAGTCATAAGAATATACCATATCACATAAGCGTTGCTCTATATGGTTATTCTTTATAGGTCAGTCAGTGAACTTATTCTCTAATAAGCACCCACATGTATGTGCCAAGTATCTCACATATTTATGCTTATGAGATTAGTTGTTTTCTTAACCCTCAAGGAAAGAACATACATACATTAGTCTTCAAGCACTATTATTAATGGTATATATTGATCGAAAACATTTAGGAAAGAGATATCCCAAGCTATCTTTTAAGTATGTATATTCTATAAACTTCATCTTAAGCATTATCTAAATAAATTAAAGCACTATTATTATACCCCTAGTAATATTCAAAAAATAAAGAAGATTTTTGCGATAATTAACACATATTATAAGAATATTGTCAAGTACATGAGCTACCAATATATATTGGCCTAGGGGCATGTACAAAAATTATAACATATCCAAGGAAAAGATGCTTGAAACTTGTAAGATAAAATTTGTCTTTTTAAGGTTGAATAATAGCTATATAACAAAGACAACTAAATACTATTACATGTGTTTAAGTAGGTTGTTTAGAGAACTTCACTTTGTGATATCCTATTTAAAACAAGAGTAGTCAATCTATTTATCAAGTAGGAACTAGTTAGAATAGAATTAATCCAAAACATTGTTAGAAAATTTGATTGAAACATAAGAGACCTAGATAGCTAATAAATGATTGCGCTTTCTTTCAATAATTTTATTATGTTAAGAGGCATAAACATTGGTTTTGTTTTTTTATGAGGCATTCCTTTTGAGACAATTATTGCTAATAAGCTATACTCAAAATTCTAACCAATTATCTATTTTATTAGCTTTACTTACAATGGAGAATTGATTCTCTATGATGATAAATGATTTTTCAAAAATGGGTATTGTTTGTGATTTATGGGATATTAAAAAAAGTCTAAGTGGCACTAGAAAGGTCATCTATGATAAAGAGAAAAAAAAATGCTCCAAATATAACTTTCTCTTATAAGGTCCCTAAATGTCATTATGTAATAGATCAAACAACATAGTAGATTGACCAGTTTTGGAACCAAATAAAAATCTTTATTATTTTGATTTAGGATAAATATCATAAACATAATTAATAAAAATATTAGAACTATGAACATTAGAAATATGTTGTAATTGAGTAAAATAACAGAATCATGACTAAGTTTGTGACACCATAAGACAAAAGAATCATGGTATGTCTTTATAATGACAAATGTAGTACATGATGTTTTTACACTATATTAATGATTATCAAATGCATTTGATTCAATATTTAAGGTATGTACAAGAATATTAGGGTAGGATGAACTATGTACAAAGGGATTAAGAAATTGTTTATCAAGTATATTAGTAATGTCTATGATGTAAAGACCTCTTTCCTTTTGCTCACAATAATAACCTGATTAGTCATTAGGTCCTTAAACATAGTAAATAGGATAAAATGTGGCTTTAAATTAGCTATTTTGATATTTTTTTCTAATAGAAAGTAAGTTATATTTGATATATAGAATATGTATTGTATTTTTAAGGATATGTTTACGATTCAAGGTAAAATCACTTAACATTTAATACTAATTATATGTTATCATCAAGCAGAAAAACAAAGTTTAAAGTATTGGTTTTAACAATGTAATCAAATAGGGCAAGAATATGACACATGTGATGTGTGGGCATATTTTATAATTCATGCATCTACATTTTTATTATTAAGAAAACCATAATTCTCTTTGGTGTTACTACAAATACAGCAGTAAGAGTCTCAATCATTGTTCCCTTGCCTTTAAAAAGCTTCATCATTTCCTATTGAATTATCTTAGACAACATTTGAGACAATTCATTCTCTCTACTTTGTTTATGATTCAACTCATCAAATGGTGTACCCACCATAATAAGAGCTATAAACATTGATGTGGAGGGATTTTTAGACTTTTGTTCATTAAGTTCTTTGGACCAATTTAGGTATCCATGAATTGTAAAGTAGGTTTTATTTAAATAACCATCTTCATCAAAAAATTCACAATGCCTATCTCCTTTCTTGTAATCCTTCTTCTTATATGCTCCTCTATAGTTGTCTTTTATACCTTGAGCTTTAATAAATATAGCAATAGTATTGTGGTTCATACTAATTAAATTTTCATGTACAAATCTCTGTTTCTCAACTTCCAACACCATTGAACATGCTTTATTCACATATGGCAAAACATCCATTAATGGTATCTAATTCTTAGTTAATCATAAGTATTGTATGCTTATATGCTTTGTAACCACACCATGTGTTTACTTCATTAGGTATTAGCTAATTGTATTTTTTAATGAAACTCTAATACCAACTAGTCCAAATAATCATTGTATCTTAATTTCATATTATAAAAGGCTATTTAGCTTTTTTTTTTTTCTACTAATTACTGAATAAATTTTTTTAACATAAATTTGACATACTTAGTATAACAAACTTCAAAATAGATATATATCGATTTTAAATTGATGTTACAACCTCTAAAACATTTCCTTTTTTTTTTTTGACATTGAAAATATGTTGAGAGTTGTTTAAGTATAAATTCTAACTTCTTATGTTACTCAACCAAACTATTTAGTACAATTATTTAAAATAATTTCTTTATGGAAAAAAAAATCTATGTTATTGGTACAAACTAACTCAACCAACTTTAGTTTTGGTTATGAAAATTTTACCTATAAAGTTTAGAAATTAATCATAAATGTGTTATTCAAGTCACGATGATCATGCTTCATGAATTATTAACCTAAATAGTGATAAGTTAATTGCTTGTCTCTGATTCTCATGATTGGACACATCATAAAGATTTGAAATATAAAGTCCCAATGGCAACAAAAAAAAAAAATTTATAGGCAACATATGTTAAAGAACTGTTTGCACCTTTTTCCCCCATTTTGAAAGGAAAAACTCTAATTCATTCACTTAGTATAAAGAAAATTTTTTTTGCATTGTTACAGTATATAGAACTTCCATGCATGTGACAAAATGCACTACGACTATCATTCTTCTAAGATCGTTCCAGCTATCTAATTTTTCTATATCTATGGGAAGGACAAAATATCACATAACTGAATGGTGTTTTATTTCATAGTTTCTAAAGGAAGAAGCACTTAGAAAAAATCATCAATGTGGGGAAAAATAAAAGTTCAGTTCTTTGTCCTAAGCTGTTTTATTGACTTGTCCATTAATGCTAGGACTAGTTTATCGCTTGTTGTCACTAGTCCTCCGCTTAAGCATCTTTTTAATCTCTGCTTCTTTCCTTTCAACAAAATCAATCAAATCCTTGAAGCTTGTTGAGTGCATTGAGCATCTAGGCCTTGCTGGTTAAATCTCCTCCACCTCCTCTTCACCACCTTCTGGAGAAAATGTACGGAACTGACAAAATAATCTAAAACAAAACATAATGAGAGCAATGAAGCATGCAATGCCACAAATGAGGAACAAACCCCAGAAGTTGCTCAAGGAGAGTCAAGTTTCATTGACTTCATTAAGTTTCATAGAGCACTTTGTACCTATCAGCCATTTGTTATGAATTTTTTAGAGATCACCATTTTAAGAAAGTTGAAGGATGGCAGTTGACAGGTCAACTGCAAGGGGGGAGTCTCTCTAAAATGCCTATATCCATAAAATATTGAATATAAGAATGATCTTGGAGTTTCCTAGAAACTATGCTAGATTGCAAATTACAAAAAATTGATGATCTCTTATGCAATCAACTTGATTTGTAATAACTTTTAACTATGTATACCTTCAATTTCTTACAAAACAAATAAAATGGTGAATCACAAGCAATTCAATAGCTAGCATCTTCAAGATATATATATATATATATATATATATATATATATAGA
>CATIWR010165253.1:0-16769 GCA_949677035.1 Omphalea diandra | reverse complement strand
TCTCACTTGACTTATATTTTCATGTAACATGTAACAATTCAATCATATATACATGTAATAGAACATAATCATATCATACAATTATCACATACACCCATTGAATCCAATTATGGTTTTTACTCACCTTTTGATGTTACTGACCTTTATTGTAGGTTTGGTTCTCTCTCTATGGCTTCCTCAAAGTTTTGAGACCCTAAAATTTGATGCATACATGGTTACAAGTATGTCAAAATGATTATGAATGCTTAGTATGCAGTTATGGTATGATCCATGCAAGTGGACCTAGTGTTTATGCTTATATTCCTAATAGGGCAGCCTGAGCTTGCTACACTCTCACAGCAATAACTCTAGATATACTAATCCAAATGACTTGATTCTTTTTTTCTAACTAACTAGACACATAATGAGACAACATAGTCAAATTTCAGGTCAATATCAGACACATACAAAATGTGGTGAATTTTTAATTGTTACCCTGTTGCAGTGTCCTCTCAGTCTGTGTAGTTCTTACTCTCTTGGGTGTATCTCAAATTGTACAAATATAATTGCAATAATAATCTACTATCAATTACAAAGCATATAAAGAAACATTTTTCATGTTTTACTCATTGTCTAATTCAGTATAGAAGGTCACCAAAATAAAGCACCAATCTCAGGATGAGCAGGTTTGTAACATGTTGACAACCAGTCATGATGAAGGGACAACATCTCAACAACCATGCCGAATTTGGCAAACCTATTTCACAGGTATGTACATCATACATAAATGTAGAAATTTTAAGTTTGGACAATCATTAAATTCTGAATATATGGCTATCAAATTCTTGGAAAATAGTTTTAAAAGAAATGTGAGGTTTCACCCCAATACATAGTCAGTCCAAATCAATGAGCCATAACTCTTCCCACACAGAAAATCAATCAAAACTACTTTACAAGTGTTTAGAGAGGACATAATCCTAAAAATTTCATGTTTTACACTTTGTCAAAATCAGGACATAAAGCCAGCAAAATATAAGAAAACAGACGACTGAGATCATCTCGGTTCGAATTTGACCTCATATCTCCTCACATACACAAAATCAAACAAAACTGTTTCATATGCATTTATAGAGACATAAAGCTACAACTTTTGTATTTTACACTTTCCCTAATTCCTCTTCTAGGGTTACGAAATCATAGGTGCAAAATTCTACTCTAACAGCAAAATCCAACAGAATCAGCTCTTGTTCTGTTGGATTACAACTTCCATCCAAGAGATCTACCTCAATTACTCCATAATTGATGCTAACCATGCATGATTAACATGTCATGAGAGGTTAATTCCAGTTGAGAATAAGATAAATTTACTTACCTACTATCCCATAATTGGAAAACCTTAGGCAGCTCACTCTTCACCCTCTCTTCTTCTTCTTCCTTTCTTTCTTTCTTCCTTAGCTCTCTCTTTGTTTTTGCTATAACTCACGGTTTTTCCTCAAAATCTAACCCTAATGGTCTGTATTCTTATCTTAAATAAATCAAAAGATTGGGGTTGGTTTCCTATTGGTTGAAAGTTAAAAGTTTTGCTTTTCGTCCCTCTTCTTCACTCCTTAAACACTTCCATCCATCTCCTAATTCCTAGATGCTCCTTATACTTTTAATTAAGCTCTAAAACACCATTATTTATGATACTATAATAAACACACAACATAAGACAATTTGTCATGTAACTATACAAACACTACAGATATGTTCTAGTGTCCCCAAGTGCAACGGTGCTTCTAAATGATTATTTATCTAATGCATATATTCATGTGATAATGCCAATGAATGTGGGTAGGGATGTTACAGTAATTGATGCATGTATGTGTATGTGTGTGTTTACACACACACACACACGCATATATATGTGTGTGTGTGTGTGTATGTATGTATGCATCCATGCATTGTGTGTGTGTGTGTGTACATACATACATACATGTATGTATGTATGCATCAATGCATACAAACATACAACATACATATGTACATACATACATACATGTATGTATGTATGCATCCATACATACAAACATACAACATGCATATATATATATATATATATATATATATAGACACACACACACACACACATGTATGTATGTATGTATGCATGTACATTTTGTGTGTACATACATACATACATACATATACATACATACATACATACATATATACAAATGTACATATATATATATATATATATATACACACACACACACAAATATATATATATATATATATAAATGTATGCATGTACGTTTATGTGTATGTATGTACATGTACATACATACATACACACACACACACACACACACACACACACACACAGATATATATATATATATATATATGTGTGTGTGTGTGTGTGTGTGTGTGTGTGTGTAAATGTAGGTAATATACAACAAAAGTTTACATCTTGCCTCCACCCTTATTTCTTCTCCTTACATGTGTTTAAAACCTCTTTCTTTTGATATTTGGTCAATCCAACTCTATTATGGTGTTTGGATTTCTAGTTTTCTTAAACTTTACGAATCAAAGAATGAGTCTAATGTTATAAATATTTAATGTTCCACAAAACAACTAGCTTGATAAGGATTTGGATTTTTTTTCTTTTCTTTTATTGTACAAGATATTATTAAGTCAATCACTTTGAATGGGTCTCATGCATCCATATTCTAAACTCAAATTATTAATCTATTTAAATGCAAATAAATAAATAAGTTTCTTAGTCAGGGTTCTATGTTTTTTTTTCGAATAAGAGTTATTGAAGAAGATAACTCCCATAATGGTAGGGTGATTGTTGGGTTTCCCTCTTTGAAACACCTAAAGGTATATGGTTGCCATACACGATCTCTTAAGCTCGAAGATGGTGATTTTTACGTAAACAATGAGTTATCTAATGTATATGGCGAGTGTTCTTTTATGAATGCAAAAAGAATTTAATCAAACAACATTAAAAAATAAAACCAATTACAATTTTAAGGAAAATGAAGTTTAATAGTGCTTAATGGAGTCACCATTATGGACGCGTGCACCTATTTTCTAAAGTCCTGAATGATAGGTCATAATGTCTAGTCTTGTCCCTCTCTTATGATAATAGAGTGGCATAGTGGTTAGATTTTAAGCGTCGAGGGCTCAAGGCATTTAGAATAGTACATTGATAAAACTCCTCAAAACATAAACTTTGTTAATCATTAGGGGAAAAAAAGATTCATAATTATGCATTATAACTTCTAAAAGAAAGAAAGTCACCAAATGTGATTAGGAATAATTAGGGCAATTTCATTGCCCTCTTCAAAGATGACTTCATTAGTTAGGTACATCCTGAGGATGGTTTTAGTCAGCATCAGGATGCCTAAACATTGATACAACCTTCATTTTTTAAAATTGTAATTCATTTAGTTAAGCCTAATGATTATCTTAGACCATTTGTCTAATCATTTTCACCACATAAATATTTATGTTAGTTATGTGCCCTAGGTCAATACTGGTAATGGATATTTTCTTAATAATGTCTTGATTACATTTTATTAAGATCTCTTTTATTTATGTCTAAATGATAAATTCCATGAATAGTCAATTGTGCCTAATGTCATCAAGTATGTGACATGATAGTAAAACCATTAGATGTAAAGAATTCTATTCTAAATTGTCCTTAGTCGATCATTATTGTTAGGATAATAATGAAAAAAAAGACTAATATGTGTTTTGATTGATGACTAAGTTTTATTAATCATGAATATGTGATATTAAGTTAACACATATATACATGTTTAAGAAACATTATATTGGATTGACATGCTATGAGAACACAACATGGATTAATAGTCATAAGTGATTCTCATGCAATAGTATTAATTTAATCATTTGACCTGAAAATTACCATAGATTCCAATATAATGAACTTCATACTTTAATATAGTCCAACATTATCTTTAACTAGATGATCATACAGACTAATATTGGATATGAAGTAAATCATATAGAGAAATATGAGTGTTTGAAAAGGAATTTATCCCTTATATATTTATGAGAAATATATCTTTGGTCTTTTTGATAAGTTAGACTAAAGAGATTGCATGACCATGCAATAATAAATTGATAAAGGTTGTCAATGTCATTTTACATCAATCTATTTGGAGATCGAGAAAGAATTGAACTATATAAGGATGACATGATCCATGCCTTATGTTCAATTGAGATATAATGTCCCTCATATATTTATGAGAAATATGCCTTATGTCAATTTGTCCCTCATATATTATGAGAAATATATGTTTGGGCCCTTTGATAAGTTAGACTAAAGAGATTGTATGACCATGCGGTAATGAATTGATAAAGGTTGTTAATGTCATTTTACATCAATCTACTTAGAGATTGAGAAATAATTAAACTATATAAGGATGACATGATCCATGCCTTATGTTAAATTAAGATATAATGTCCCTCTTATATTTATGAGAAATATGCCTTATGTCAAATTGTCCCTCATATATTATGAGAAATATATGTTTGGGCCCTTTGATAAGTTAAACTAAAAAGAATGCATGACCATGCGGTAATGAATTGATAAAGATTGTTAATGTCATTTTACATCAGTCTACTTAAAGATCGAGAAATAATTGAACTATATAAGGATGACATGATCCATGCGTTATGTTCAATTGAGATATAATGTCTCTCTTATATTTATGAGAAATATGCCTTATGTCAATTTGTCCCTCGTATTTTATGAGAAATATATGTTTGGGCCCTTTGATAAGTTAGACTAAAGAGATTGCATAACCATGCGGTAATGAATTGATAAAGGTTGTCAATATCATGTTACATCAGTCTACTTAGAGATCGAGAAAGAATTAAACTATAGAAGGATGACATAATTCATGTCTTATGTTCAATTGGGATATAGCGTGATAAAAGTATTATAATACTATTTGTGAAATAGGTTAGGTCAAATTTTTGACCTTTACATAATTTGAGTAGTCATAATGTCTTACTAGAGGCCATTTATGACTTGTGCATCAAAAATAAGTTTTTGGCCACTAACAATGTTATGTGAACCTATAGGGTCACACACATAAATGAAATTCAATTTTTACTACTCTCTCTATTTATAATTAAGATAATTAGAAATGTTGTCTAAATTATCAAATATCTATTTCATTTTAAAGGTTGAAACAAAATAGGATATTATTTTAACTGTATCTTTTTAAGATATAGAATTGACATAAAATATCTTAATAGTTAATACATACACACACACACACACACACATACATATATACATACACATACACGTTTTAGGGTTTTATGGATGAAAAAATGTATTCACGTTTTTCTTTAAAAAACACAAAAGAGAAGGAGAGAGAAAACCCTAGTGCAAAGACACCCTATGTTTTGGAGGTAGCTTGTTCGTGTGCATACCTAAAAAGGGCGATCATCCTTTGGTCATGCCTTGATCTGTTTTCAAGCTCGAGGTAGAGTGTTATCAGTGTAAACCTCCTCACGACCTTCCAACAAATTTGTCATCTCTCATTTGAATTGGTATGCTTTTTCAAATTCTTTTTGATTTAATCGAATCGTATGCTTTTTCACTTTCTTTTTTATTTAATCGAATCACATAGACCATTGATCGGTTTCCATGTAAAAAATTTTTATTTTTCCATTGTATATGTTCTATAAAACCCAACAATGCATTGACACACAGTAAAGAAAAGAAAAAAAAAGAAAAATGATTATTTCAAAATTCGAAGGGAAGGGGTACATTATAGTCAAATGGGATAACACATAAAATAACTGAAATAAAGGAATAAGGAAAGGAGAAAAGGTAGATCTTAACAGAAAATCAATTCTATCTAAAATAAGAGACATCTATATAGAGGAAGAAAGTATCTATACAGATACACTGTACTTTGTGTAGATTAGGCATTATTGAACAACATATTAGGACACTAATGAAGATAAAATGAGAAATAAAGGTGTGTGTGTGTGTGTGTGACATGTCATTTGCATAGATCATTCATATGCAAATCATCATAGGATCCATGTAAATCCAAAATAACTTAGTCATATAACACACAAACAAACCATGAAATAGAGTCCATATATTCCTTTTTTACCATGGAACAAAAATCATAAAAATGGTTATATTGAGACTTGTAAATGCCTTATATGCATGATTTATGACTTAACATTTAAAGAAAAATGGTATTAAATATGTACATAATATGAAACAATAGTTTATGATGATAAAACGCCTTTCAACATATATATCAACATTCATAATTTGTACATAAACATCAAATATGGTCACAGAGCATAGGAATTTAAAAGCAAAGTATTTCTCTTTATGGATGGAGCATTTGTGCATGCCAACTAGTGACCAATACAAATAATTAAAGTATTTGCATTGATCAAGGGTGGTATATGCATATCCTTTTTAACTTTATACAATGGATCTATATTGATTTATTAAAAATAAAGCAAAACAAAGATAAGAAAAGTGACAAAAAATGATATGCAAGTGTCTAAGCCTTAACTTAGTCTCTTATCGAATTGCCATTTATGTGAAATCGACTTAAATGAAAGCTTAGGATATCCAAAACACTTTTAAAAGGGGTAAAGATCATCTTAATCACTCAAAGCTCTATAGGAATTCTCTTAGAATTAGGGTTGTAAAAGTATAATTGTGATTATGGAATAGAAAGAGTGAATAGATAAGGATAAGTGTGTATAAGGAAATAAAAATGAGTTGGTTGTTTTAAAGGTTTTAAAGCTCAAGAGTGGTGGTTTTCACAAGTATGTTTACTAGTTTTCTCTTATAGTTTTGCTAGTAGAGATGGTTGTGTTCTTTTTTTTTTTTTTCTTTTGAGAGAATTTGGGAGGAAAAAGGTTGTGAGAGTAAGGAATGATAGATGGGAGTTATTGTTATTATATGGTGGATTACTTCTTTCCTCTATCCTTCCTTATCTCTTCATTCCTTTTCTTAATACAAAAAGAGCTCTTTCTTTTAAGAATGACTCTCATTCTGTTAGGAAAAGAAAGTAGGTATGAGGGATTATTTATTCCCTATACATGACATACAATTCTACTCATGAGATTGAGTATCTTTGCAAATGTTTAAATCCTCTACATAAATACTAAAGCCCCTACATAAAGATCCTTTACATTCACACAAATACATTTTGCTACTCTCATGTTATTACTAACATTATTTTAAGTGTTTTGGGTTGTAATTTTTGGTCCTCCAACATCCAAAGGTATTCAAATCCATCTATTTGCCTCTTTTAAGGTTACACAAGAATTTATTATTATAAAGCTTGCATCCTTAATCACCTCTAAAAAAAAAGTGTTTATAATAATATGTTCATAAAATGCTTTAGTATTTGGGTTACAACAAATATAAAATATACTTGGACTCCATAGTGTCAAGATATGCTAATAAGGTAATAAACATCAATTATTTATCATTCATACATCTATTCTTATATTAACTTCCTTAAAGTAAAAAGGTATAATAATACACTTGCTTCATGGATTCAAGCACAACCATCTATCTAACAGTTGTACATACTTGATATGTAAAGCTTGATATCAAAATCAAACAAAATAAGCACCATTTATATGTAGAATCCTAATCGAAGAGAAAACTTAATAAAAATGAGGGGGAATCCTAAATCTTTATATGTCATAACTAAAAATCTCATTTCTTCTCTCATCATTTTTATCATCTTCCATCTCTTTATTTGTTTCTAACTTTAAGGTCCAATCTTATCAGCCATACACTTTGATATCATTTTGTGATGATCCAAAACTTAGGCCAAACGACAATAGGGATAGGAAAGGCTTAAGTCTACTACAACCTGTAGCAAGCTTGATTTCATAATATGAAGGGCCTAAATTATTGCTTTTGTTGTGCATTTTGATAACCTTAATTACATATTCATTTGTACCATTTTTTCACTATTTGAAACCCAAGCTAGATTGACACTAGAGATCGGGAATACTTAAAGCCACCATAACACATAGCAAGCCTGTTTTCATAATGCTCACAGTCTGAACTATTGCTTTTGCTATGCACTATAATACTCAAACCTTAACAAGATATTTATTCATTATAAATAATAGCTTACATTAGTTACCACCTTAACTGCTTAAGAATTAATTAATGGAAATTAAGAAAAGCTAAACTTATTTCCTAATTAATTATATAAAACATTCCTTAATTTAAAACATTTCTTTTTTTCTTTTCTTCCCCTTTAATTCATTGTCCTTTCTTTTCCTAATACTATCATTTTCTTTAAAATTTCTCCCATTATGTTAATTCCCTATAATAGAAGGGGAGGAGGTCTATGCCTCTCTCTCTAATAACATCATCATTATCGTCATAAACACTAAATATTCTATTCAATTCTTGACATTCATTAATGGCATTAACTAAGATTTTAATTCCTTTTTCCCTCATATTCATCAATTGCACTACTGTATGTAATAGTCTTTTATCTTAACTTAGTTTACACAATCAATTTTTAATTAGTACACAGAGACTATTAAGAAATATAATATTTCTACTTGAACATTTATGAACTTCAATATCTTTTATTATAGAACATTTCTATAAACCTAACATCTCTTTTAATACATTCCTTATATATAACTAGTTTTATGCTCGTGCAATGCACAAGTTTGGTGAGTAAGAAATTTTAATAAATTTTATTATCATTATGCAATTAAGTTAATATATTTAAAATCTTACATTCTTTTAAGTTTATCAACTTCAAGTATATTTAGATTGACATAAACTTTGAAAATTTGAAAGTTGACAAATAAACATCATTTAAATTTAAAAAGAAGAAATTGGGTGAAATGTAAATATTATGCATAAATATTTAATAATTCATATTACTATAGATGTTGTTATGATTCATACTATTGAATTCTTTTACCAAGGTTGAAGTGAAAACAATAATTTTTTGTCATCTCTTTGCACAGTTTTTTTTTTTAATGTTCTTATTATTCTTTAATTAAAATTTCCTAAATGATAATTTGAACTTTTTGATTCCCACATAACTATAGCAATTAGAATTATTTTAAAATATAATACTAAGCGAACTTAAAAAATCTTATTAGGCTTAGTAGAACTTAAATCTTGAAGTTTAACAACTAATTTCTCAACTAAATTAGCACTGAAAGTCTTTTAGACTTCAGTTTCTTCTATTAACAGATCAATCACATCTATGAGATATATAATTTATTGAATTATCTGAGAAATCACGCATCTTTAAATTTTATTGAAGCTTGAAAATTGTAAATTTATATTACCTGTGTGAACGTAATTTTTTCCACATTATTGATTTAGATTTTGAAAATTCAAGAGACCGAACTGTGTCTTGGAATTAAATTATCATCATGACTTACTTGTTCAATAATTGTTTCTTTCAAAAATTTGATCATATATTTATTGTCCCCAATAATATGATAAAGTTCCTTGTTAAGAATTTCACTAAAATATTTGATTAAATAAATTCCTCATTATTTCAATAGTTTTCTAAATTGAGCTGCTCCATTTTTCTATAGAATGACATGAATGTAGTGTGTGTGTGGCAGCTACAAGGAAGTAAAGTAGTCCATTTAATGAAATAGCAAAGGAATAAAACTTAAAACTTATCTCTCATCTTCTACCTTCTATGATCATCCAACTCCATTCCCTATGAATCAATCTATGATGTGTATGGTGAAGTTAGTTTCTAAGGTGAAACTCAGTGAATGATTTTATTTTATTATAGAGATACTACCATGCAGTAAAATATGCCCACATGCTACATCATGAATTCATTTTCAAAATTTTATTTCATATCTATATGGTATATATCATAGAATTTCATTTATAACAATCATAATGTACAAAGAGTTAATAAAGATTCCTTCTATGCCATTTTGTTTAAATTATTTGTTTATTATGTTAAACAATAACTTAAAATATAATAGTTTCCAATGCACTGCCCATCAATCCTCTATTAAGGAAAGAATAACACTTGTACTTTGCTTTACAGGAGAGTTTTTTTATACTAGCCATGTTTAAGCAAGTCTATAATATAGGAAAGTGTCCTCACCAGCTATACTACAAACTTTTGGGACATAGGCGAGCATCCTTACCAATTGTACTACAAATTTCTTAGTCACATTAGAGTGTCCTCGCTAACCGTGCGCATGCACATCTATGGTTTTGTTACATTACATTTACCTTTTTCATTATTCTTTTATCATGCATAATACAGTCCATGATCTATTAGAATTTTCATATCATTCTTAACACTACCAAACATATCACATGCTATTCATAATAATCACACAACATAACTTATATCCTAATCTATTTATACGAATGCACATGATTTTTATAGAAAATATATTTGGCATAATTTAGTCAATATTTAATCTCATGATGTATGAATGTAATTCAATAATAAAAACATAATAAAATAAAATCACTCATCTCTAGTGGTAATCCATAAATTCCTTCTCTTTCTCTAGCTGTATCCTTATCTTCACATAACATGAACTAAGAAAAATTGAAGTGAATGGATTGCACCAAAATGCCTAAATATCGAAGGAAGAATTATTCCCTAGGAAGCCTTGTTATAGCCTTGCTAGTGATGGTCGAACTGCCACTGCCAATGGTTGTTGAGGTTGAGGCCTAAGCCATTTGAAGTGCCTCGACACCAAAAACATGCTAATGCAAATAGTGCAGGTCGACATGCCACCAATTTGCCAAAATCTGCCAAAACTTAAAATAAAGGCTAAAACTTCTCCCCTCAACCATTACCGCTCTAGGTCACCTTAGGTGGCGTGCCAGGTACTAAAAAGAAGCTACGATAATAAGCTTCCTAATACAGCCAACCATGCTTGATTTGGTGGTCAAAGTCTAATAAAAGTGAAACTCGAAAGTTTCCACAACTGAAAATTATTGTCTCAGATTTATCTCCAACCATGCGTCGCTGCCGATGATCGAATGAATGTTGATCAACCAATCTTGAGGCAAGGAAGCAGCTAGTAGGAGAAGTGCACATTGTTAATAACCGGAGAGGATATATGTGTGCGTGTGTGCATCCATGGGTGCATGTACATGCAAAGAATAGTTCAATTAGATTATTACTTGTATAACGTTTATTTAGGCATATAAAAGTTCATATACATAAACTTGGGGTTTATTGTATAATATTTGTTATTATTATTTCTAATACAAATTTAAAATATACATAAAAGAAAAAGTTTCTAACAACAATTCGTATATTTATATATATACTTACAACACATGTTTGTAAAATTGGTACAAAGTATTTGTGTCCATTAAAATAATATTTCTACTCCATAAAAATAAATTTTTTTATAAAATAAAAATTCTCTTATTTCTTAAAAATATTAACATAATAAAAAATTATATAAACTTAAAATAACTAAAAGACAAATTATCTCTAAACTATTCACAATTAATAATCATAATCATTTTTTTATAAATTTTTTTTAAAATAGCTTCAATATGCTAAAAACACATTAAACTCATCTCTGGGTGTTATAGTTCCGATTTCAAAGTTCAGTTAAGTTTAAAACAATTCGATTTTAAGTCATTTTTTTGGAGCACTCTCTCTAAAACACCAAACTATTTTTAAGTAGTTTTTGATCAATTCTAATCATGTTCTGATTTTTCTACTAATTTTTATTTAAAACTTATTTTAGCTTAATTTTTTATTTAATTCGAAAAGCTCCAACAACCATATTCGGTCACTGGTCAATGTTATTAAAACAAGAATAAAATTATAAAAAACCATATAAAACATATATTAATTGCTTTATCGACTGCACCAATCACGCCAAAATTGTCCGCGGGCAATTGGCAGCAACCACCAGTAACGACATTATAGTGGACCTATTTTTTTTTGTATTTTTCTTATCTAATTTAATCTTAAAAATTTCATAAATTATTATAGTTATGAAAAGAACATTTGAAATAAAATTATGAACATTTGAAATAAAATTATGTGAAAGAAAAGAAAAATTTTTATTGTAGAATTCTTTTAATTTCAGTAATAAATTTTTTTAATTAGAATAAATATCAAATTAATAGTATTATTAATAATTTTTTTAAAATTTTCAATAATTTTTTTTTAAAAAATTAAAAACTAATAATTTTTAAATAAAAATTGCTAAAATAAATTTATTTTTTTAATTCTCTCAAACTCTGATTTTAGAAAAAAAAAATTAAAAATTTCAACTTATTGATAATTAAATCTTGTAACTAGTCACTATTCACTAGAAAATAATAAAGATTCTTCCCGTGTTAAATCAGGTAAATAATGGACTTTACAGGCGGGTTGCCTCCAGCTGGGCAGTGCTTGTCTATATCTAACGCAGTATCGGCACAAGATCTTTATGAAATTCATTTGTCTTTATGACCTTTGACGATTCTAATTTATCGGTGATTTGATTACAGCTTCAACTACGTGAGTCCAGTGTTTTTATGTGAACTCTTGTGAATTCGAAAAGAAAAATATCCTTACCTATTTTATTGACAAATATATAGTCAAAATTAAATTCATGTAAAATTTTATTGCATAATATTTTGATTTTAAAATGACTGTTTTATCTAATTTAATCTTAAAATTTTCATATGTTAATATAGCCCTGAAAAGTGTAACTTTGAATATATTGATTAAGTCCTCGTTTGATACAAATTATGTGAGTGAAAAGAAAAAAAAAATATTACAGATTTCTTTTATTTTAGTAATAAAATTTTTATATTGGGAATAAATATTAATTTGATACATTATTAATAAAACTTTTAAATTTCTCATCCAATTATTTTTTAAGAAACTAAAAATAATAAATTTATAAATGTAATTTGTTAAGAAATAAATTATTAAATAAATTTGTTTCTAAATTTTCTTAAACACCTTAAAAAACGTCGGTAATTGAATAATTTCCATCCGAAATGTCATTGGTCACTAAGAGTGTATACAAGCAGGAGATATTATTGAGTTAAAAAAAATCAATAAATAGTTTAATCTCGTACATTATTAAATTCCATCTTATTTTATAACAAAATTTTATGACAAAAACGTACATAATATGAAACAAATGAGATAAATGGATTATGACAAGATGATTTTAAAATTGATAATTTTCAAATATAAATAAATATAATTCATTTGATAATTTATAAAGTTTAGTATAAAATTAAATGTTTAAAATACAAAAATATATGTCCGTAATATAATATCCATATCATTTGAAAGTAGAAATACAGTTTAAAAAAAAAAAAACATTCAAAATAAAGCTCAAGCCTTGATCACCTTATAAACACAAACATTTCATACTTCAAATTATAAATACAGTTTCATATATATATATATATATATATATATATATATATGGAGCAAAATAATATTTAATATGAGATAAATTAAAATAAATAATATAGTTTTCATGTTGGATATAGGGATTAGTTCAAAACTTTTTTTATTTTTTACTTTGAGACAATAAAGAACCGGAAATTTTTAAATTCGTTCGAATATTTTTTATAATATAATTTTTCATTCAATTAAAATATTTTTATATGTCCTATGCACACCCCAATTGATCACTTTCCAGCTGGGCATTGCATGCCTATATCTAAGACAGTGTGGGTTCCGCCCAAGAACTCCGTGACATTCATTTATCTTCATCTCCTGGGCGCTATTCCGACTTTTTCGGTGATTTGATTACAGCTTCAAACAAATGCGTCCAGTTGCCAACTTCACTTACACTCGGACATGCAGTGAAGGGTAAAAAGAAGGTAATATGTTAATGTAGTGAAAAGTTTCTTCCATTTAATTATATTTATGTTGATGCAGTAAATTATTGTTAAACTTGTAAATTTAAATTTAATCTTTAAAGAAGGAAAGAACAAAAAACTCAACAGTCTATTAAAGATTTGGTTTAATTATACTTATGCTGCTCATATACTTTTTTATACATTGTTATCAATTATTTCTCTTTTTTTTAATTTTTTTCTATTTATTTTAAAAGATATATTTTATAATTGTAAAAAAACATCATAACTCACTTTAATATTTATAATGCTCTTCCTAATTGATTTCACAGAGTTATATATATATATATATATATGTGTGTGTGTGTGTGTGTGTGTGTGTGTGTATTTTCTGTTTAAAACCTTTAATTAAATCATAGTAATAAATCCCATGTTATAAAAACAGGTAACTGTTTTAAAGTTTAAAATAACTTCAATTAATAAATATTATTATTGAGCCAGGTAGTTGGTGTGTATATATATTGAAATTAAAAAATAATAATTTTAGTTATCTATATATATATAACATATAAAAGTAGAGATAGAAGGTGCAATTTTTAAATTGATAAAAAAATATTAAAGATATATATTGATATGAAAGACTTTAACAAGATAGATTAAAAATAATAAGGTAAATTTTATTGATTGAGAAAAATATGAATACATATCAATTGAGCTAAATATTTTCATTGATTGATATGATGAATATCTATCATTTATCAAATTCATGTAATAAACATCTATTATTTATTAAATTAATATTTTAATTAATAAGTGGAGTAACAACATATACTATTATTAGTATTATTATACTATATTAATTAACTAAAAACTGTAAAATAGCTAATTAAAAAGAAAATATATAAAAAAAGTAAAATATATACAATGAAAGAAAAATATTTTAAAAAATAAAAACTAATTATTTATCTAAATTAGATGATTAAAATATAAAACAATTTAAATAATATTAATTTAAAAATTATTTATTTTGATATTTTTATATTTAAAATAAAAATAAGATAAAATTTTTCTTAATTATTTTATACAAATTTTTATACTATAATTCAGACAGCGTATAAGTTAATCACTAATTTGATTGTATTTTATGTGAATTCTTTTTAACAATGTACGAGTTAACGACTAGTTTGATCATATTTTATGTGAACTCTTCCTAATCTGCAATAAAAGTATTTATAGTGCCAAAATATTAATTAGGGATCTCGTCAGCTATGTAAGCAGTAATATAATTTTAAAGAATATTTATTTTTAATTTTAATAATACATATATAAAAATTAAATAGATAAATAAAAATTTTTATTAACAAATAGAAAATCTACATTTAAAAACTTGACGTTAAATGCAAAGTTTGATTTTTAATAAAATATTTACATACATAAAAAAACTAAAAAATATAAAAATAACCTAAACAGATAAAAAAAATAAACATTAAAATGAAAACATTTTGTATTTAATTTTTTAAAAAATAAAAAAATATTATCAAATACAGAGTAAGGTGTCATGACACTATAACAAGTGATGGACGAAACTGTTAGGGATGTGGATAATTGTTCCGATATTTCAAAATTTTCATTTTTTCTTATTTGTGACTTAAAGGCTTTGTGTTTACAAACTATTAGTCCATAGGAAATCTTTTATAATATGAAATTTATATGAAAGAAAAATAACTTTTTTTGGTATTTTCTTATAGACTCAAAAGAGAAAAAAAAAATAAAAGGAATTAGATATTTTCGCAAAAAAGTAAAATATCTTTATTTTTTCATTAATTTTGTTGGTGGGCTGTACAATTAGAATAATTTTCATTTTTCTATCAATTGTATTTTAGCTAGCGATGTCAGCAGTGCCTATAGATAAAAACATGATTACAAAAACTATGAGAAAATTAAAATTTTATAACAGTTGAAATATTTCAAAATGTATGTTAAGTTTTATTTTATACTTTTTATACTTCAGTGAATAAATTTTAATAGTAAAAATATTCATTTTTTATCAGTACATAATTAATAATCTCAAAAAAATTAAATTAAGAACAAAATAATTATTTTATATCCTTAATTACTTTTTTTAGAGTTTTAAATTTCGTAATTAGGTTGACAATTTAAAAACTTACGTTCATATTTTAATGAACGAAAATGTTACATTTATTGTGCTACTATTTTATAATGATAATTAATTATTTATTCAAATTTGATTATTTTCTTATGATCTCAATCCTTAACTTTGGTCAACTTTGATCACTTTGGATTGAAAAGGAAAAATAATTTACAAGAACAACTATATAAAGTCTATTAAATAAATTTTCTTATTTCATTTATGAGGAGTTGAAATTCATATATAAAGTCCTTTAATATTGATGCCCTATTGTGATTCAATAACTTTCAACTTTAAATTAATTTGACAGAAATTGACATAAATTCTTTTAGAAATTAAAGCAATAAAAATATTAAATGTTAATACATAATTAATTTGATGTATGGGACAAGTAATTATTTTCGGCAGTAGGTATAATTTAATTAGCATGGTTGGTAGACCTTCTGCACTTCAATTAACATCCAGGAGTGCAATGGTTGACCAGAACTGTATTAGCAATCCCTGAATTTCAACACTGAAAATGGGAAGACAAAGCAAATTTATTTAGAGGTAGAATAGAATTCCAGGATAAATAATCAACAACGAGGAAAGCCTCTAATATGCATACACAACCCCAGGGACCCATTAATATGAAAATACATGCATACATCCATATATATATATATATATATATATATATATATATATATATATATATATATATATATATATATTCTGTTTAAGAACAAAAATCGAACATAATTTTCTGGCGAGAGAGCGAGATAGGATCTAGGTGGTGGAGCTGGAGTGGCAGCC
>CATIWR010165214.1:0-27557 GCA_949677035.1 Omphalea diandra | reverse complement strand
ACCCCTCACGTTTTTCCCTCAAATCAGACCCTAATGGTCTGTATTTTATCTTAAATAAGTCAACAGATTGGGGCTGGTTTCCTATTGGTTGAAAGTTAAAAGTTTTGCTTTTAGTCCCTCTTCTTCACTCATTAAGCACATTCATTCATCCATCCATCTCCTAATTCCTAGATACTCCTTATACTTTTAAATTAAGCTCTAAAACACCATTATTTATGATATTATAACATGCACACAACATAAAACAATTTGCCATACAACTATACAAACACTACATATAGGTTCCAATGTCCCCAAATGCAATGGTACTTCTAAATGATTATTTATCTAATGCATATGCTCATGTGATAATGCTAATGAATGTGACTAGGGATATTACACGAACCATACTTTAATGAAATCGACTATTCTCATTAGAAGTATAAAGTGCAGTTCTATCTATATAGTGACCACATTGATGTGTGGGATAGTGTAGCAAAAGGATGGAAACTACCCACCAAAATGGTAGTTGGGTTAAACAACCTTTCCCATTAGAAGAATGGATTTAAAGCACATAGGAAGGTAAATGGTAAGACAAAAGAGCTATGATCCTTAGTGCTCTCTTAAGAGAAGAATATGGAATATGGGAGAGTTCAACATTGCCTATGGGATTTGAAAAGTTTTAGAGAGCCATCATGAAGGCACCATGCAAGTCAAGTCAAGAAAGATTCATATGTATGTGATAAAGTATGAGTTTCATGATGAAGGAAAATGAAAGCATCATTAACATGACTAATAAGCTCCTTGCCATTGTCAATAATATGAAGAAGCTTGAGAGACATGTATCTAAGGAGGATGTTAACTTCAAGATTCTAAAAGCTCTTCTCTTGTAAAAGTTTAGAGCCAATTGCTAGTATATAGAAAGCTAATAAAGACATTAGTAAAATCTCAGTCAATGTCCTCCTTAGTATGATATTCACTCATGAAATGATAATAAAAAAGGATAAGAAGCAATAAAAGATTAGAGAAAAAGAAGAAAAGAAGGCTTTTACTGTCAAATCTACCATAAAAGGAGCAAGACATTAAAGTAAGCACTAGTGACTTTAATGAAAATGACAAAGAGAAAGAAGGGCTTGTTATGTTATCAAAGAGGACCAAAGGGTTGATAAAGAAGAGAAGAGAAAGAAGAAGCCTTAGAAAAAAATCATTCAACTACAATAATGAGAATAAAAGTAATATGACTTATAATTAATGTGGCAAGCAAGGGTACATTAAATTTGATTGTCCCAAGCTAAATAAGAAGAAAAAGAATAAGAAGAAGAAATGGAGCAAGAAAAAGAATAAGGGCTTAGAGCAAGAAAAAGAATAAGGGCTTCAAGGCAAATTGGGATGATGCATCAAGTGAAGAAGAGGAAGAAAATAAAGTTGTCAACCTTTGCTTCATGACTCAAGAAGACTCTTCAAATAAGGTAAGTTCTTCTTTCCAGTCTTATGACGAAAATAATCTTGATGATGAGCGCTTAGAAGCTATGGCCTTAAGAGGTGAAAAAAAAAACTAATCTAAAATGAAATTTTACAAGAAAAAATATTCTCAATTAGAGGAGGATTGTAGAAGTTTAAATGAAATTGTTTCTAACTCGATATCATTTAATGATGAACTTAAGAAATCTTTAGAACAAATTTCTAAAACCTCCTTTCATGATTCTTTAAATAAAGAAAATGATTCTTTAAAATTGAAAGTGATTGAGTTGAAAAATTCAATCTCTAAATTTCACAAAAGAAAGGAGGTCTTGGATACATTGATTGTATGATAAAGGCCATCCATAGTGGGACATGGCCCAGGCTATGATGGAGCTTTTACTTTCACATCTTTTCTTCTTACTTTCATTAAAGTTTATACACCCCAAACTTCTACCATAGAGGTTATTGAAAAGAGAAGTGTTCAAAGTATTAGACCTCCTAAGCCCAAGGGAAATGGAAAGGCACCTCAAAGTTTTCTAAAGCTAAGCCTTTAAGAGCTAATCATGCATACATGTAGTACAAGAGGCATGCCGAAAAACACACATCTTCTCCTTATCACACTTGCTCTTGTATGCATACATATGGTAATGGTATGAGAAAACTCTCAACTCATAATAAAATGGCTCAAAATAGGAAGACTAATAAGTCAAAACTTTAATGCCATTATTGCATGGAATTTAAACATATAAATGTATTTGTTACATTAGAAATGCTCACCTTAAACTTAAGGATCCTTCTAAGCCTAACCCCTTAAGACCCAAGTATGCTTGGGTACCTAAATAAAGATGATTTATTTTTCTTTTATAGGAAAACTTTAAATCCACCAATGATGAAAACACTTGGCATTCTCTAAACTCTTTTGTTAATTTCTTTGAGCTCCAAACTGAAGGAGCATGAAAACTACATGACCTTCACATTAACTTTAATAATTTTTTAGAAATAAATTTTTATTGAAACTAAACATATCTTAAAGGCCTTATTATCTAAAAACATTGTCTCACTTCCTTTTTAGTTCTTACATTGCATTGTAACTTTTTGAATCAATGCAAGGGAATGGCAATGAAAAGGTTTTTCTTGACCTTTGTTTTTTCTATGGCCTTATTGAAGGCCAACCAATTCAAATTTCCTGATTCCTTGTTGATCAACTTACCTATTTGGGGAAATCTAAGCATGGCCAAATACTTTTTTCTTCTATATCACAACCATTGCTAAATATATAGGTGCCTTAATCCTTACAAACTTGGCTTTTCTTATAACCTCCAATCTTGTCGTTACCAATCCTTTGGGCCTCAACTATCTCCTTAATGCCAAATCCATTAAATCAATTACATATAAGTACCTCCTCGAAGCCTAAGGAATAAGACTTCAAGAGGTTATTTTGTATAAGAAGAGACAGATATTGGTGATCTAAGAGAGAGAAGAAGACCAAGAAGAAGAGGTACCCATTTAATAACCTATTGCTCCTTCGTCTTCTAAATTTTTTTGGCCTCCATTAACAAGAAGCTCAACAAAATCCTTCAGAAATTCAAGCTTCTTAGTCATATTCATGGGGGCTATCTTCCCAACTAGGAAGAGGAGTGTGAAGAAGAAGACCAAGCTTAGAGTTTTTCTTATTGTCTATTTTATTTTATGTCTTTGTTTTTCTATTTTTTGTGTTTTATTGTTTGGCCCCATTATAGTGATCAAACATTTATCTTTTGTATTTTTAATTTTCAATATGCTTATTTGTAATGGTTGATTTGACATTAATGAAAATTTAAATCTCAATTTCATTGATTTCTATTGTCTTTTTAATCTTGTTACCCTGAGTTTTTATGAGAATCAATAAATGATTAAATTTATGACTCAAAGAATGTTTGAATGTAATATGTGTAAATCAATTAAATCTTTTCTCTCTTTTCAATCCCTATTTGTCTTTTTGATCTTGACAAAAGGGGAGAGAGATAGTGCAAAGTGAAGTTGCAATGATAATATGGATAATATATCAAGGAGGAGCTAAAATTCAGGGAGAGTTGCTTTGAAAATTGTCATACTTAATTGTGTAATCCATTTACAATTTGAGTTATACTATACTCCATTTGCTTTTGACTACTTAAAAACTTGCAATCTATTATAAAATGTTGACATATGCATTTTAGATGTCATTTCCCTTTGCTAAATCAATCTATGTTGTCAAAATAAAAACGTGAAATATTGTTAAATTAAATGGGTCAAACTTGGTCAAACCATATTTTTGATCTTGACATGTTAGAATGATAGTTAGTAATGTGTGTGTCAAGTGTTATTCTTCTAGGAAACAAGGTTAGAACAAGTTAGAAATATCAAATAAATTCTCTAAGTATAAAAAAATGACATATAATTCACGCCCAAGACAAGCTAATCACGACCAAGCGAGTTGTGATCACTGCCTCAGAGTGGCAATCACTATTGAACTTAAAAATGGACCTATTTGTCCAAGCTAGTATGTGATCAACATCATAACCCTGATCTTCAATGCGATCCATAATTGTGATTAAAAAATAAGCTCATGATTGTGACCTTTGAATCTAAAAAAAAAAAGCTCTAATGGACACTCAAAAATCAAGTAACGCATGCCACATATTCAAAGGGTCGTTTGTCAATTTGAAGATCATGATCACGAGGCTAAGGACCATTTGTAATAAAGAGCAACTTTTAACCAAAAGTCTAGGTCAATACGCGATGAAAATCACATCCTTTAATTTAGAACGATCCTAGAGTATGACTAAGAAGTAAGGAGTCACCATCGCAATTAATGAATCAAAATGGAACATTACAACAACTAGTCCCAGGAATAAATGATCAAATATCACATGTCACTAGCCATTAGACACATTATAAAGATCATGACCATATAATGGAAAATCTCAATGGTAAAAGCAAATTGTGATCGTGATTGAAGCATCTTAATCATGAAATTCATCTAATAAGCATTAAATGCAAGATTTCCTATCAAAACATTGAAGATTTAGGATAGTTTTGTTTCTAATAGCTATTTGGTAGTTGTACACTATAAATACTTCACCGAATGGCTTGGAATGAAAAAGAATAGCCATTAATTATGTCCAAACTCTTGTAAATTGATTTCTCAAGCCTCTCTTTCTTTATTGCCTTTATACTTTATTGTTAAGAGTTATTGATTGCATTATAAAAGTTTGGTGTGAGCCATAAACACTTATAAATGGTTTAGTTAGTTGTATTATTGATTGTAAGATTATGTCTAAGCTACAAATACAAGTGTACTTAGATTAGGTGTGAGCCTAAACACTAAGTTAGGGTGTGAGCTTATAAAATACCTAGTAAGTTTATGAGTTAGTGAAATACTCAATTGGCTAATTGGAGAGTAAATGCAAGGTTTGTTCGCACTTAAATCACTATAAATCCTTCTTATCTTGACTTCTTTCTTCCTTTTATATCTTTTAAGTGTACATTAATCTCTAAAATTCAAATTTGCCACCAATTCAACCCCCTTCATGGTGTATAAGGGCCAATATTAATATTTTATATAAAATAAATTAAAATATAGAAATAACTATTTCTTTTGTCATTTTATAATATAATCACGCATACAATTATTAAATTATTAAGAACTGTACATTTATTGATCTCTTTGTTGGGTTTCGTAGAACATGCACAACCAAAAATAAAAATATTCTACATGAAAACCTACAAAGAATTCATGTGATTCAATTAAATAAAAAAGAAAGGATGCAAATCTTACCAATTTAAGTGAAAGGTGACAGATCTGTTGGAAGGTTGAGAGGAGGTTTACATCGGTAACACTCTGCCTCGAGTTTGAAGTCAAATCAAGATGCCACCAAAAGATGATTGCCCTTTACAAGTATCTATATGAATAGGTTTTTCTCCAAATCGAGTTGTGTACTAGCACTAAGGTTTTTCTCTCTCTAAAATGTTTTGTATTTTTTGAGGAAAACATCAATATACTTTTCATACGAAAAACCCTAAAACACACACACACACATATTTCAACAATTAAGATATTTTATATCAATTGTGTATCTTGAAAGATACAAATAAAATTAATATCCAATTTCATTTTAATCTTTTAAAAATAAAATAGACATCTATGATAATTTAGATAATATCTTTAATTATCTTAATTATAAATTGAAAAAGTAGTAAATCCAATTTAGGACTATTCCATGTGTGTGACCCTATAGGTTCATATAATATTGGTAGTGGCCCAAAACCTATTTCTGACCCACAAGTCATAAGTGGCCTCTAGCAAAATATTATGACTACCCAAATTATATTAAGGTCAATAATCTGACCTAACCTATTTTACAAATAGTATTATAATCATTTTGTCACATTATATCTCAATTAAACATAAGACATAGATAATGTCATCCTTATATAGTTCAATTATTTCTCAATCTCTAAATGGACTGATGTAAAATGACATTGATAACTTTTATCAATTCATTACCGCATAACAATACAATCTCTTCAGTCTAACTTATTGAGAGATCCAGAGACATATCTCTCATAAATATATGAAGGACAATTTCCTTCTCAATCACTCATATCCTTTATACGATTTACTTCATATTCAATATTAGTCTGTATGATCATTCGATTAAAGACAATGTTAGACTATATGAAAACATGAAGTTCATCATATTAAAATTTATTGTGATTTTCAAGTTAGATGATTAAGTTGATACTATTGCATAAGAATTACTTATGACTATTAATCCATGTAGTGTTCTTATAGTGGGTTGGTCCAATACAATGTTTTTTAAACATGTATCTATGTGTTTAACTTAATATCACATATTCATGACTAGTAAAACATAGTCAATAATCAAACACACAATAGTCTTCTTTCATAATTATCGAACAATAATGATAGATTAGGGATAGTTTAGATTATAATTTCTTACACCTAAAGGTTTTACTATCAAGTCACTTGTTTGATGACATTAGATAGAATTGACTATTCATGAAATTTATCATTTAGTCATAATAAAAGAGATATTTAATTAAAATACAACCATGACATTATTATGAAAATATCTATTACAAGCATTGGCCTAGGGAATATAACTAACATTCTCATAGCTAAATGTCGATTGTTGATTGTTAATCACTGATCATTAATCACTCACCGTTGACTGCTATCATTAAACCAAATAGGCTTTTAATGTTATTTAATAGTAGAAAAGTTAATAAATTAATTTTAAACAAATTTACAATTTAAAAAAAATACCCTTGGTTCACCACAACCTTCACTTTTCCTCTCCTTGCACTTCAATTATCTTTCATTTGCTATTTGCTTTCAATGTTGGTTGTCACTCATTTTTGAACTCATTGTTTAGTATTTAGATGGTAATTGTTAGTAAATTGTTTTCTGCGGTTGTTGAGGTGTTTTACGTGTATGTTTTGAAAAAAAAATCCATATTATAGGTGCTTGCTAAGGTGACTTTAGGTCATACCAAAATTGAGAGGGATACAATGACATGTAAATATATATAAATTTATATTAAAAAAGAATAAAAAATGATTAGTTACCTATTGTGAATGAGACAAAAATAATGGTTGATTATGTGGAAAAAGATGAGCCACAAAATGAAAGTGAATTTAAAAAATTGATTTCACTCTTATTTCATTGTTTTATATGCAATGTGCAAATCTTATATTTTTCATATGATAATTTAGATTAGAGTTATTTGTAAAGGAATGTTCAAAACTAATTTAGTAAGCATTATTTATTAATTATAATTAGGCAATATTTTTAATTATAAATCAAACCTTATAATAATATTGTCTAATATTTGAAAATAAAAACTTACATGTAAAATTGGCCAATAGCAAACAAATATAAATATTATTGATAATTTATAATAAAGTAAAAATGTAGACAATAATTTGGCTATAAAGTTATAAAAGAATTTATAAATAAGAAATAATTATATTAATTATTTTGTAAACTAGTTAAATTAAATATGGTAAGAAATTGGTTAATTAATCATTCTTATTTTTAATGCAAAAGAACAAAAATTAGAAAAGAGTTAAAAAAAAATAGTAGATATTTTGTAATAATGAGAAATGTACATAATAATAATTGAAGTTACAAAAATAAATAAAACTACTATAAATATTAAGTAAATTCATGGATTGTTTTATAAAGTGAGTAAATCAACTTTGAAATATCACAACTTTATTTAAAAAAATCTTGTATTAATATATATTTTGTAATATTAGGATATATATTGTAAAATAAAATATGATAAAAAAAATACTTAATTACATAATCCTTCTAACTTTTGCTAAAAAAAAATAAAGTTATAAAAAAGTTAAAGAAGTGTAGAAGATGCTATAATAACAAAAAATGTATAAAATACTATATGAAATTATAAAATAATTGGAATTATTATACTTATTAAGTGAATATATAGATTATTTTGTAAACTCAGTAAATCAACTTTGAAATATCACTACTTTATACAAAAATCATGTATTGACAAATATTTTATAATATAAGAATCTATTTTATAATATCCAAACATATTTTATAAAATTAAATATGGTAAGAAAAAAGTGAATAATTACATAATGCTTGTTATCTTTATTAAAAATTAAAAATTACAAAAAAAAATAAATAAAGAAATGTAGAATACACTTGTAATAAAGAGAAATATACAAAATAATGTACAAAATTACAA
Source organism: Omphalea diandra (assembly GCA_949677035.1). Lineage (NCBI taxonomy): Eukaryota > Viridiplantae > Streptophyta > Magnoliopsida > Malpighiales > Euphorbiaceae > Omphalea > Omphalea diandra. Next base: position 19,350 of record CATIWR010165214.1, on the reverse strand, counting down.
AATAATTGGACTTATTATAATTATTAAGTAATTTTGTAGATTATTATATAAAGGCAATATGTCAACTTTCAAATATCGTCAATTTTACATAAAAATCATGTTTTGATAAATATTTTGTAATAAAAAGATTTATTTCATAAAATTAAATATGGTAAAAAAAACGTTAATTATATAATCCTTAATATTTTTTCTAAAAAAAGAAGAAAATCACAAAAGAGTTAAATAAGTAAAGAATATTTTGTAATAAATAAAAAATATATAATACTATATTAAATTATAAAATAATTAAAATTATTGTACTTATTAGGTAACTTTATTGATTTCTTTTCATAAAGTGAGTTTGACATATCATGACTTTATATGAAAATCATGTCTTGATAAATATTTTATAGTATTAAGATTTATTTTGTAAAATTAAATATGAAAGAAAAAGTATTTAATTACATAATTTGTAATATTTTTATTAAAAAAGAAGAAAATCACAAAAAAGTTAAATAAGTGATGAATATAATAAATAAAATGTACTTAATGCTATATTAAATTATAAAATAATTGGAGTTATTATACTTATTAGGTAACTTTATATATTATTTTGTAAAGTGAGTTTGAAATATCATCACTTTATACAAAAATCGCATATATATTAAGACAAATTTGGTTATATCAGGATATATTTTGTAATATCACCATTTTACATAAAAATCTTATCTTGTCAAATATTTTGTAATATGCAGTTTATTTTGTAAAATGGATAAATAAACTATTATACATCATCATTTTATATATATAAAAAAAATCATTTCTTAACATTTATTTTATAATATTATAATCTATTTTGTAAAAGTAAATATGATAAGAAAACATTGATTAATTACATAATCCTTAAAAATACTTTGCATTACAAAAAAGTTAAAGAAGTGTATGATAATTGATAATAAAGACAAATGTACGTAATACTGTATAAAATCATAAAACAATTAGAGTTATTATAAGTATTAATTAATTATAGAGATTATTTTCTAAAATCAATAAATCAACTTTAAAATATTTTGAAAAATATTTTGCAATATTATAATCTATTTTGTGAAATAGAAAAATCAACTATTATACATCACCACTTCACATAAAAATCGTCTCTTGACACATATTTTATAATATTATAAAATAAATATGATAAAAAAAATGATTGATTACATAATCCTTCTTATTTTTGCTAAAAAAGAATAAGCATTACAAAAAAGTGAAAGAAGTATAGAATATTTTGTAACAAAGAGAAATATATATAATACCATGTGAAGTTATGAAACAATTAGAGTTATCACTACAAGAAATATATAATATACCAACGGAAATTTTCGTTGGTAAAATTGTATATTTCGTCAGTAATAAAGGTTTATTAACAAAACACCGACAAAAAGATTATGCTGATGAGGGAAGAGGTATCCCAGTCTGTTGGAACACTATGTGTAGCCAATCCTCCATAGTTCGCATTCTTGAATCAATAAAATGGATGCGAGGGAGATAGGATGTTGTTGGCCCTTGTACACCAAGAAGGGGGGTTGAATTGGTGGAAGTTTAAAAAATTTTGGATGGAAGGTTAGGTGTTAAGAGAATTACGAAGAAGTAGAAGCAATAAAGACAAGATATTTATTTTCGGATGTTAACAAACCGTACGTCTACTCCTCAATTCTTCACAATTGGGTATTTCACTCCACTAAAATTGGTGTTTTCAAGCTCACATATAACTTATACAATTTATGTTTTATGGTTCACACACAACCCTTATATTTTGTGTTTCTAGGCTCACACAAAACCTCACTCAAGTGTTTTGGATATGCTCACACTTCAACCTTTACAATAGTTTTGGAAGTTCAAGCTAACTATCAACCTAATTACAAAGGTTTTTAATGCTAACATCAAACATTCAAAAATTCACAAACGAATAATAAGTGATAAATCAAATTTAAAAGAGTTTGATTACAATAAATGAAATTCTCTTGCATTTACATTTGTTTGGCAGAGTATTTATAGGCAACATCCATGAAAAAGATATTACTAACACACTATGCCTAAATCTCTAAGGTAAGTTAGACAAATTTTGCATTAAATATCTGTCAGACTGAAGTCACGGTCGTGAATAGCATTTTGAGGTTGCGATTTTCCAATTTTCACTAGGAAGCTTGAAACTACGGTAGAGAACTCTGTTTTGTGTCTAACGGCTAGTCCACGTGTCAATATGCCATTGGTGCTTGAAGTAATATAGTCATTGTGTTACTCTGTTCAACCAAAAATTGCGATCATGATTGATGTCCTTCTTAGGTGCGACTGGGATTGCGAATTCCTCTGTTTAGTGAGGAGAAAATACTTTCTTCGGTTACGATCTCGACAGGTGCTTCGCCCATACAAATTTTGATATTCCAATTATTGCTTTAGATACTTAGCGTGTTATGGTTGCAGACTTGATTCCTTTCTTACAACTATGAAATTTGTGATTGCGACATTGGACATGAACACCATTGCAAATTCCTCTGTGTGACAGTCAAGTTTCCCTCGACTAGATCACGACTGTGATTTCCTCTGCCAATTCTTTTGGCCTAACTTCATCCATCCTTTTAGCAAGGTCATGGTCACGAATTACAGGTTCATGATCGTGAATTTAGATGTCTTCCTTAATGTTAGAGATTTTGTCTTCCATCCAACTTTCAATGAAAAAGTAACTTATATATTGTAAAAACAACACTTGAATAAAATATTAGTACCTATTAATCTTTATTGGCAAGATCAAAAAAGGCTCTTGACTTAGGTTTGACCAACCTAGTCCAACAGATGTGATCATTTCATCTACTAGCCTCTCATTACAAGTCTTCGACAAAAAGCGATAAAGTTAAAGAAGAGCTAGCACCTAAGAACTTGGCATAGAAATGAAGGGTCGATTACCCATACCATAGATCTGATGCTTCATCTGACCCAACTGCTAATAGAGAAACCTCACGCTCGAAGATTTGACCCTTCATCTGACCCCCACTATCAACAGAAAAAACCTCATGCTCATTGACTCAAAGAGGCTCATCGAATCTTGGAGGTGGCTGTGTTAGCTGCGCAAGATGTTTGAGAATATTATTCTACATTTTGTAAAGCATGAGATATATAAACATCAATTAATGAAAAAAAATAAAATAAGTAAGTTATGACTTACATTAACTACCCTGGACCATGCATCAACGAAGGTCTCCATGTTATGTTGCTTCGTGTGTGCGTACACAAAGACATCAATGGGCTGAGCCTCTCATCCTAGTTGTCGAGCTTGTTATGAAGGTAATGAAAAGAAGAAATTAAAATAAAAAATTTAAATGGATAAAATAAATAGTAATTCATAAATTTAAAATATTTTTTACCAGTCGTTTGGCATGCTCATAATGGGGGATAAACCTTCTCTGTGTGCCTATATGGACTTGAGCAAAGACCTCCTTTCTTGGTCTGTCTATTCAGGCAGGTCGGACAAGGCATAGTCTAAGCATGTGAAGAACTTTATCGAGTCTGCTAGTTGTTCCATGCCTCATTAGACACCCATGTTGCCTTGCCCTTACGCTTCAAATCATGAAGCATATCCTTGTACCTCAAAACAACCTTCTTAAAGAAGGCTATTTAGACCAAGACATCAGTCGCCTGGTCCAATTGAAACTACTTTTGTATGAACAATAAACATAAAAAATTAGTAAATAAAATAACATTTATGTTTTAAACAATTAATTTAGAATTATAAATATTACTTACTTTGAACTCCTCCTAGTAGAAGGTCTTCATAGATTGTGGGACCTTTTTCTTGGTGTAGCAATCATGATAAATCTTCTACTTAAAGATCTTTCGACATGCATGGAAACGTATATCAGAAGGATGCAAACTGCACAAAATGAAAAATAAAAATTAGTTAATGTTACTATTAATAAGATAAAAATTAAGAAAATAAATAGAAAACATAAAAAATAATTATTACATACCTCCTATTCTGTAAAGAAATATGAGGTCGTAGCTTAGACACAAAAATTGCGTACACCTCATCTTAATCTTTCGGAGTCGATGGCTTAGATGGAGCAGAAGGAGGATCTTGAGTAGTAGATAGAGCAGAAGAAGATCCTAATTAGGGATGAAGCTGAGGGAGGAGTCAAACCTATAAGTGGAGTCGACATCAAGGGAAGTTAAGATGTTGAAGTCGGTGTGCTAGATGGTGGAAGTGGTGGCATAGGTGGCCTACAATCACGAGTACGTCTTCTACCTAATGGACCGCCTCAAGATGGTGCACTCGAATCATTAGGTATATGACGTGTCATTTGAATGTACATCTAAAATTATATATCTAATATCATATATAAAAAATAAAATTACTATTCAAATTTTATGCATTAATGTACTTAAAAATTAAATACATTGAAAATTTTGACTTACTTTGAATCATCATATTCTATATCACTTTTAGACATTATATCTTCTGATGATTTATATTCTGATTATAGCTCTGCTTCAATGTCAAATTAAATATCTTCGTCTTCATCATTTAATTCAATGAATGATGCACCCGAATCATTTAAATTCTTGGTGGCTCGTCCTTCATAATTTTTGTAAAGGGCAAATTTATTTCGCATCCTCTTGAAATGGAGCTTGAGACGATGTCTTAATAATAGATTTGTGCTTTATTTTAACAAATGATCGAGCTTTTATTTTGAATACTACCCACCAATCAGCTTTATCCTGTCTTAAGCTAGGATAAGGAAAATAATTCACTTGACAAGCTTGTATCGTTAATATAAAAGGTTTGTATTTGTTAAATTCTTTGCTTGTGGTTGATTTTGACGAGATTATAATTTTCATACTCTTTCATTCCAACATTAAGCTTCAGATCAAACCATTCATATTTGCACAAAATAGTTCTTTTGATTAGAAGTACTAGATACTTCAACTGTAGTCCCTCGATTAGGCGATCGTAATAGTCATATGCATTTTCATTTTAATTTGAACCCTTAATACTTACTCCACTATTGATTAATACCCTATTAGAACCACATTTTTCAGTGTGAAACTTGTAACCATTTACAAAGTAAACAAGATACATAGTCACACTGTGTAATGTACCTTTTGCAAGATCTATAATAAATTGATTTGTGATTTCATTGATTAGATCATTTACCTAAAAAAAAATAATTCATTATCTACATTAGTTATATAATAATTACTCTTATAAAATTTACTAGTGTATTATTAGTTAGGGTATACTCACATATGACTTGAACAAATATCGAAAATCTATCTATAACTTTTTATCAACATCATTGGTGGATATATTATGAAAAGTGTACTTCAACATGTTAATGTATAAGCTTCATAAAATTTACACAACATAATATTAGTATTTTAATATTTGTATATTATTTTCAGAAGTATAAAATTAAAAGTTGAAATAGAATTGTAACTTACTCGATATATTCGATTACTTCATGATAGTTCAGAAGGTCATGTTTGAGCTGTGTGATGTTATTCGTCTCTCAACATTATGCTTTTAGGTATACCAAACGGTCTCTACCTAGATGAGTGAATATTGATAAATTCTTTGAAATATTGGATATTTTAGAGTTACCAATATTATCATTTTGAGGTACTCTTATGTGCCTTGTATACACATGCAGTTCAAAATAATATAAGCAAAATAATGACGCTTCTTTAAATAAGTATGCATTGCATATAGGACTTTCAACTTAAGCTTTATTCTTCACATTATTTTTTAAATGTCTAAGAAATCTACAACATACAACATGTGAATAAATTAAAAATGAATGGATTGAAATTGAAATAACATGTACAATAGAAACTTTTGCATTTAATATACCTCAGGATACATCCATTTATACTGTACAAGTGTTGTTTGCTTTGCTTCATGTGCCAAGCGTACAACTAGATGTTCCATTAAATGAAAGAAATTGAGAGAGAGAATAAATCAAAGGAATGTCAATTTTCAAATATGTCATGTCTTCCTCCCTAATTTACGGTGTAGTAGTTTTTTAACAAACTCAACTTTATGAGAGGTTTCCATACTCGTGAAGACAACAACTCACGAAAAGTAATAGAGAGTAATTGTTGCATAAACACGTGACAATCATGACTTTTCATGCCGAAAAACTTCAGTTTGCACATATCAACGCATCGAGCCATATTAGATACATACCCATTGGTCTGATTCTCATTATCAAATGAGAATCTCACCAAACGGGTATATAAGTTTATGTCTATATGTTTGTTATGAAATTTATAGGAAATTCAATTTAATTTCTTATAAATTACATAATCTTTTGGTATTGTCCTTTCAGAAAAATAAAAACAAAAATAAAATTCCAAATAAATTTAAGTGCAAACATATAATATTCAAAAATAGATTAAGAAAGTTTTGAAATTTTAGTTTTTGCCTATCTTAATTTTTATTAAATTTTTGCATCTATTATATTTTTTTCTATGACATTATTATTTTGCCTCAGCTTTAAAATTTTATTAAATTTTTAGGGATATTATTATTTTTTAAAAACTTTGAAATTGTTAAAGAATATTACATAAAATTTACACACTTTTTGCATTTGTTAGTTGCCAATTTAGGATGATACAATTTTGTATATTTTCTTATATTTTAAATTTAAGGATATTTTATTCAATTAAAATATTGAGTCTTCTATGACATTCGTAATATCCTTTTAATTTTTATAAAATATTTTTATAATTTTTTAAAAAAATTTTCATTATTTTTGGGCAAACTTATGATAAGTAAATTGTTTAGATCTTTTTTATTTTTATTTTATGACCATTGAAATAATTAATTTATTTAGTATTTTTATGGCATTCGTAATTAAGTTTTAATTTGTCAAGAATGTTAGTTGTAATTTAGAATATTATTAAATTTAATGGAATACTTTGGAACATTATAATTTTAAGAATGATTTTTTAATATATTTGTGTCATTAATTACATTATAAAGTTTTTTTTTAATTTCAAGTCAATATAGTTTTTGTCAATTAACATTGTTGATATTTTATATTTTAAAATTTAAGGCAATTTAAGTAACTAATATCTTTTTTGCATTTATATAATCTTTTATTCAATATTATCATCTTATTATTATACATTTTGTACAATTTAAAATTTATTACATATACAAATATTTTTTAATATATCAGTTATTTAATGAAAACTATATTTTTTAAATACTAAACTCCACGAAAAGAGATTTCAATCTATGCACAAAATGCAAATAAAAAAAATTATAAATGACAAATGTCAATAAATTTATACAATTTCTATAATTCAATTAAACTATAGAAATTTCACAAATTAAAGACAACTTAACTTATTAACTTTAATAAATTTATAATTTCTAAAATTTTCAAAATTAAACTAAATTACACTAAATTTTGTTAAAATTTTAATAATTTTTCAAATTAAATTAATTTACACTTAAATTACTAAAATTTAATTAAAAATTAAATTAATTTACTAAATTTAATTACAATTTCTAAAATTCATTTTATTACACTTAAATTTCTAAAATTTAATTAAATTGCACTTCAGCTATTAAATTACACTTAAATTACTAAATTTAATATACTTATTAAACTAATATATTTAATGAATTTACACTTAAATTACTGAATTTATTAAATTACTAAATTTAATTAATTTGTGAATTTTAGACTACATTCCTATTAAGTGTATACAATAAATTATTAAATTTACTAAAATCAATTTAAATTTTTACTAAATTTGCTCCAAATTTACATACTTTACTAAATTTAGTAATTCCTCTACATAACACTTAATTTACAAAATTCATTCCGAAATTAACAAAATTCTCTAAAATAACAAACTTCATTCAAGTAACTTTAATTTTATTACATTAATTGTGAAAATGTTACAACATTACTAACTTTACAATAAATGTATAAAATTTACAACAAATATACAATAAATTTATGAACTTCACAAAATTAAAAAAATTAATAATGCTTTATACATTAAATTGAATTTACATAATTCCTTACAAACTTCTTTAAATGATAATGAATTTATTACAAAATATTACAAAATTCACAAAATAATACAAAATTAATGAATTTTCACTTAATTTATCACAAAATATATTAACATTCAATAAAATACACCTAAAATCATTAATACAAATTTAAATTCATTCATTCAAATTCTATCATTCACAAAATTCACTAAAAAATATTCACAAAAATTAACTAAAATTATACATTTCACTAAAATTTCATAATTCACTAAAATTCACAATATTAATTCACTAAAATTCCATACTTTCCAACAATAACAATTCAACAGTATTTTATACAAACAAAATCTAAACTTCATAAATTATTTAAATTACACAATTTAATTTCTCATCCAAATATACAAAAATTTTCAATACTACATAATTTATATAAATTACAAAAGTTCAAATTTTACAATATATATTTATGCTAATTTTTTTTTAACAAATTTCACACTTAAATTCACTACAAAATTTTCAAAATTACCCCAATATTTCAGAATTTATATATCAAAATTAAGTTACAGAATTTTCACACAATTAAATATTTACAAATTATTTTCACATAATTACTATAGAAAATTAAATTATAGAATATTTTCACAAAATTATAGAATGTATCAAAATTAAATTAGAGATTTTTTTCACAATATTTCAACAAATTTAACTCAAAAATATTATCAATATTTCCACAACAATTTGAACTCACAAACTGAACTAAAAAATTCCATAATAATTTCACACTATTGCACAAATTTTCCACAAAATCCAAAACAATTCAACTCAAAAATATTATAAATATTTCAACATTAATTTCAACTCACAATCTCAAATACAAATTTCACATCATTTTCTTGAAATTTCACAAATAAAAAACTCCAAATATAATTAAAAAACCTACAATAAGTTAAAAAAGAATTATGTACCTGATCTTGTGGCAGTGTCGACGTCGTGGCAACGACGCCTTCATGACAGGAGTGTGGTAGCCTACTCTTCGTGACAATAGAGGCGTTATGGCAAGTTCGACATGAAGGCAACAGCGACAGTGGCAGGTGGAGTGACAGTAGAGGCGTGGTGGCATATAGAGAGAGAGAGAGAGAGAGAGAGAGAGAGACAAAGACAAAGAGTGGTCAGAGAGGGAAAAGAGGAGAAGAAAAAGAAGAGGAAACTGATTTTTAATAAAGGTTTTTTGATGAAATCGGCCATGTCATATTAGTACATCCGTCGGTGTATTATCTATATTTTTGTAAAAGTTACCAACGAATTCCCGACAAACTTATTGGTGCGGTACTTCTTGATCAGCTTTTCATTACCCTCTGTCGATAAATTCTGGCCAAATATTTTGTGCCATTTTTATCGACAGAATTTGTTCCCTCAGTGATTGCCGATAGTCATTCATCTAATTCCGTTGGTGATTGCCGATAGTCGTTCATCGGTAGATCGTCAGTGTATTTTATAGCAACTTTTCTATACAGTTCCATCTCTGATCTCACTATAATTGTCGATGAATGATGATCTGTCGGTTTTTTCCTTTTTTCATGTAGTGTACATTAGATATTAAGTAATTTTATAGATTATTTTGCAAAATTAGCAAATAAATTTTAAAATATCATCACTTTACATAAAAATTGCATCTTAACAAATATTTTATAATACCGTAATCTATTTTGTGAAGTAAAAAAATTAATAGTTTTTTAGCACATATTTTGGAAGATCTATTTTGTGATACAAATATATTAATCAATAAGTATAACAATAAATATTTATTTTTATATTAAATAATATAATGTACTATTATTAATATAATAATGTATAGTAATATATTATATAATAATGATACATAATAAGAATAATATCATGTCATATATAAAATTAAAATAAATAATATTAAAAATAAAATAAAATAATCTATGGAAGAAATATTTAATTATGTTAAGTTAGGATAAATGAGCTTAACTACACATCTTAATAATATTCGAATTTGGGCAAACTATTGATCTATTTGCTACATTATGTGCATTCAATATTTTCACTCAGTGGAATATTACTAGGTATGTTGAGTCCCTTCTCAAGGTTTAAGGGACATAAATGACCTGAAACCAATTAAATTAAAAAAAATAAAATACTGGAGGTGTAAGTTTTGTATTGAAATATTTGCTACAATATTTGTTATATACCAATAATAATTTATTTCAGTGAATCTAAATAGTATTGTCATGCAACTATAACTATGAGTAAAAATGAGACAAAAGAGAGCGGAGATGAGGAAGGAATGAGAGAGACTAGAGAGGGAGAAATTGATTTGGTTTTAATAAAAATCATAATTTTTTTAAAATTAATTTATCATTTTAATCGGTGTCCAGTTTTATTCTACTTTTAAAACTCAAGTTATTTTAATTTCATATGACTTGAAGTCACGTAGCAAGCACCCTTTGGAAATAAGTGAAAGAGAAAATAGCAAAATACATAAAAAGATCAATGTGATGAATGTGGCATTGCTTCAAAGGACTGAACAGCAGTCTGACACAAAAACAATTCAACTCAAAAATATTATAAATATTTCAACATTAATCGGACACAAAAATTTGAAATCTATCTCAAATTGATCATACCAGAAAAGATTAAAAAAATAATAATAAAAAAAAAAACAAATCGACAAGCAAAGCTAAAGTAGTGGTCTGTAGATAACAATAGGACTCTTCACACTATGCTTGGTATCGTTCCATGCAAGCAAAGCTGACAGGGTCTGTATCCCATTTGGCATGGGACCACCCTTCACTATAATCTTGAAATTTTGCTTTTGGTGCAATGTTACGAATGTCAAAGTTTCTGGAATAACTTTGATCGAAAGACCCTTTGGAGCTGTCACAATTGCTTTATACACTGAACGGCCATACCCTACATGAGTCACCTGTCGATAGAAGACTGCTGAAATACTAGAGCTCCAAGATTTCAGTTGTATGTGCATTGAAGGGTAGTTGAGGCCATCAGTTCCTTGTGCTGGTCTGAACTTGGAGCAATCATACTTTTTCTTTCCACCAATTAGTAGACCAATGGTTGTGCTATTATAACCTTCCTTGCATAGGAAACTAAGGTAGGAACTTAAAGAAACGTCATAGACAAGCCCGGGATGCACTGCCTTAGTTGGGTTTATTTGGCCTGATCCGGACCCCAAATCTGAACTGATATCTTTGATCTTCATAGGTGTTGCTGGAGCAAGAGATACATAAATTACAGGTTAGTTCAATATCAAACTTTTTTTTTTCTTAGTGAAAGTGGGTTTGGTAGATTGTCATCACCAGTAGTCATCAAAGCAGACTTGATTGCAGCTGGCGACCAATCTGGGTGGAAGCTTTTGACATAAGCTGCAGCTGCAGAAGCATGTGGGCATGACATAGATGTTCCTGATATAATATTGTACGGGGCATATCTTTTGTCAGATGGATCTCCTGTTACTGAAGCCAATTTTGAGTATGCAGCTAATATGTCGAGTCCTGGTGCAGCAAGATCAGGCTGGTCCAATACAAACTTTTAGCACAACTTGTTTTGAGAGTGAAGTTATTGAGTAGGATGGGAACCTGCTTTTGTATATTTTATGTACTTTGACTAACCTTGAGAATGTTGAGGGTGATTGATTGAGGTCCTCTTGATGAAAAAGATGCCAAAGCTGGTGCACTAATTCTGACAGTCCTTGTCTTGTAAATAACAGCCATAGGATTCCTGCAATCCCAGTCATAGAGTTTAATAACTGCAAATAAAAGATGCATCATTTTTGAGGATAATGTGATTATGTGTAAATTAAAGTAAAGTATACTTAGTTTTGTTAATGTAAAGATCAATATTGTAGCCCTCCTTGACGTTCACTCTAGCAGCTGGTATTAAACTGGTGAAAGCAGTGTCTCCTTGATAATCACTGGAAGTGATCACTCCAACTCCCTTTAGAGGCTTAATGATATAATCTTGGCCGCTATTCCCAAGGCAGTACACAATTTTTCCCTTCACTTTTTCCATGCTTAGTGTCCCATAATCACAAGCGCTACCCCACCGTTGTGCGTAAGATTCAATTAGTAACTCAGCAGAAAATTTTCTACTTCATACTGGTGATTGAATAACATTGATATAACTATATGTACTGCAGTATAGCATACCTGATATTTCCATAGTAATCTCCAGTGACATTAGCCGCATGAGCTCCATTGGTCAAAGGGTACATCGCCTTCTTTGGTGAAAATGTGTTTATCGAAATTCCCTGCAAACCAAAAAATTAAAATCTTACATTTAATACTGCTGCAACTATTCTGGGATCATTATAAAGTTAGATATCGTAAAACTAGATACACCATAAATCTTGTCTTCAATTTTTTAGGTACATGAGAAATTCTTAAAGATGAAAGACTTGATCAAACAAACACTAGTACAGTGGCAACAAAAAAAGGTCTGGTATACTAGGAAATAACTTACGGCTGCTTTCATGCCATTGCCAATCTTAATTGCAGTCTTGAACTGTCTATCAATGCTTGAAGCAGCAACGGTCATGATCCATGGTGCAACATTCTCGACAGTTGATGGAGAAGGCCCATCATTCCCTGCTGAACATGAAGTCAAAATTCCCTTCTTCATGGCATGAAATGATCCAATAGCAATGGGGTCCTCAAAATACTCCCTGGAGTTCCCTCCTATTGAAACTGATATTATGTCCACTCCATCAGCAATAGCATCATCAAAAGCAGCTAATAAGTCCATGTCTGTACAACCGCCTCCCCAGCAAACTTTGTACATGGCAATTCGGGCCGATGGTACGCCACCACGAGCAGTTCCATTAGCTATGCCATATAAGCTTGCGCCTTTGACAGCAACACCAGCAACAGTTGAGGAAGTGTGGGTGCCATGGCCATCATCATCGGCAGGACTCTGGTCTTCGTGATTGCCTGGATCCGCATTGTCCAAGTTGTAATATTTTGCACCGATTACCTTGCTGCCCATTTTAAATAGTAGGTACCATTACATACAATCTTATTAAAAGGAAAAAGAAAAGAACAGAAAGCAGATATTAGATATGTATACTTGTTGCAGCCAGTGAAGTTGGATCCAGTGATACACTTTCCCTTCCATTTTGCTGGTGCAGGCCCATAACCATTATCATTGAAGCTTGGAGAATCCACATATATTCCTGAAATGATGGAAAAAAAAAATGCTTTTCTCTTTATTTTACACATTTATTTACTATCAAAATTTTACAGGAAGATAAAGTTTAATTTCTTACCAGTATCGAGCATACCAACTATGATGCTGCTCTCAAATTTGGGTTCTCTCTTTATCGTTTCTGTCATTCCTAGAAAATCCCATGATCTTGTTGTGTGAAGTTTGTTTCTAGTGTTTGCAAATACTGACACCACACTCTCTTCCTCTGCATTTACATCCAATTTTATAAATCAAGTTTTATTGAGCATATTTAGGATAAACACATTTATTCGTATATGCCAATATCTGCAATCATAATAAAATACTTATTTTTATCATTATTAAGTGATAAAAAAAAATCGTGTACTTAAAAGAGTTAAAAAAAAAAAAAAAGTGAGTGCAATATTTTAAATTTTTTACACACATACCTAATAGCCTTTCTGCTTCGTGGGGTAAGAGTCTGGCTGCAAACCCATTGAAGCTCTTCCCATAGCTATATATTTTGGATTCTCTCGCTATAGACTCGCTGCAACAAGCAAAAAAAATATTAAGATTACATCCAATTCGAATATTTTGTTGTGTGAAACAAATATGTAGTATTGGAAAGATGATAAAAGATTATGATTATTACTCTCCGATTGCTGCCGCAAGCAATTTGTGGTGCCCGTCGATGACTGAAATTCCAGCTGATTCACGCACGTCCCCCATGTAGATAATGTATGGCTGATGTTCATTACAGAATTACGTTAAGTCAATGAATGTACCAATGGTAAGATTAATATAAAGATAGGGATAATAATAAGTTTTCGCACTGGAGTCACTTTCGCACCTAAGAGCTTTTCCATTGAAAACTCACTAAAAATAGGGACTGGTATATTTCTAGTGGTACAATTTCTAAGTCAGACAAAGTGTTGTAGGTTTTAGATCCATTGTGAAGCTAATTTTGTGCTTTCTGTCTTTAATTTTTTATACGCTGATAAAATAAAATTCATAGAAAAATAATATGACTGTTGGACATATTGTCCATGAAGTGTATAACTTAAACATTGTGGTAATAATATCATGTTAAATATTTTCTATATTTTTATCATATCAACTTTTATATCTATATCATATGCTATCTTTAAAAGCGTAATCAAACATAGTTTTAATGGTAATAATATCACGTTAGAACTATTTGATTATTTTAAGTACTGTTATGTGATTACCCATATAGTAATATAATGGTTACAAAATTTAGTTGACAAAAATATAAAAAATAAAGAACATGTAATGAAATTTAGTGCAAAATTTATATAAAAAAAAAGAAATAAATCAAATGTGATCTTAATGGCAACACATAATTAATATCACGCCTTGCATCACTGCATAATTTTCAAAAAAAAAAAAAAAATTCTTTGTGTGGAGTTCTTTAACAAATTTTCTATCTTTTCTTATATTACCCGAGAAATGACACCTAAAATATGTTGCCTATGTATGGATACTAAATCAATGTACCTTTCTTTCATTGTCACTGTAGCCAAGAACCAATGAAGCTACTAGATACAGATTGAACAGCAGCAATAGTAGATTTTGTGGAATTTCCATGTCTATTGTTTTTCTATTTCATTGACATATGAAGTGAAAGCATCCATTTAAATAGAAAAAGAGATTCATAAGTATGAGTTCTTCGTCACTCTCAATGCGTAAATTATGCCAATAGAATAGAATTTGAGTGAGGACAAATAAGAGTAGATCATAAATTCTATTAAGACTGAGAATTTGGTGGCTTTGTTTTTGGATCTTTACGCTTCATGGAGTGACTATCCGTTACAACTTTGTACGGATGAGGGGAATAAAGACAAGGGACCTGTTCACTTCCTAATGCAACTGTCACCACAAAGTGGAAAAATTTTATTTGCAACGAAGTATACTGTAACTTCCATCAGACAAGTATAATTCTTCTTAATTAATCAGTACTCTCCCCGACTTTCTTGCTCTTTTTTCACCAAAATAGAAAACAAAGATTGAAAATTGTTTTAGATTATGGTTACCTTTTTTTTTTAAAAAAACAAAATTTGCAAGTATTTATATAAAAAACATATATATGAATTGATCATAAAACAAATAAGGCAGATTTACCATTAACAGACATTACAATATGACCAACTTTTATGCCATGATCTATTTTTTGGTCAATATCATATAAAGGCTATTTACTTGCAGAAAATAATTATCAAGGAAATACATAGAATATATAAAAATTTTTTTATTGAAAGGGAAGAAAGGTTATAATAGAGGAGGCTTGGTCAAATGGGAGGAAGTTTGCCGTCCCAAAAGAGAAGGAAGGTAAGGGTCAAAAATCTCAATACTCGGAATAGAGCAATTTTTATTAAGGTTTTATTGGACATATTAATAAATATTTTTTTTTTAAAAATTTTTATGGATTGCTCAAATCAAATTAAAGATGTTCAGTCTTTTGGGGCCTTCTCATGATGGGAGTTGAGCGTGATATCAGTTTTTTAGATTAAGGGCTGAGGTCAAGCAACACGTATGCTATAAAATAATGAAACAGAAAAAAATTTATATTTTTGGGCTGATCTTTGATTGGAAGGCCAATCCATTATAGAGAAATTTTCATTTCTTATATTAGAGGATACTGATATTCCTATAAGAACTAGAAGTACTGAAAAGGATTGGAAACTAACTAATCCTTCAAAGAAAGCAACATCTTAAGTCTTGAATTATCTTCTTCACTCTTGTAAAATTATAAACACTCAAGTTGATGTAATTAATTGGAAGCCTATTATGTCAAGCCATTTTATTATTACCACTGCCCAATTTGCACGGAGAAAACATGCTACCATGGTGTATTGGAGTATGTTATAGGGTGCATTGAACCTTAAAGTTCCAATTCTTGTTTTGATAGTAACAAAAATAATGGTTAAGCTTGCTAATCATTATGCAAGTGTTTCATATGTTAAACTTAGGTCCCTCAATTCTATTGCAATTCAAATTCAACGGAAATTTAAGAATGCAATGTATTTCAAGACTTGGAAATGCTCAAAAAGAAGTGAAAAGGGTCTCATCTAGTTCAATTTACAAGTATTCAAGAGGCCAAAGAAGTTGTAAGTATGAACTAGAAGAAAAATTGAATGAAAGATATAACAATCAATTCAATAAGTATGGAATTCCTTTTATGACTATGGAGATTGCCAATAGCCATAGAAAATGAAAAATGGCTTGCTAAAAAAACATTAGGAAGTACCTTAAGTAATCTATTTGAATGAGCAAATGAATTCAATGATTATGGAAATTGCCAATGACCATTGAAGTAACCAATGATTGTTAACATGGAACAAAGACCTATTGAGCAATTTTTATGATAAAGGGAGTTAAGGCACACATGTTGACACTGAGAAATGGGATTTATTGCATACATGTTGACACTGAGAAATGGCATATAAAAAAATCCCTATAGAGAGAGCATAATGCAAGTTAAACAACAAACGATAACCATTGAGGAAGCCCATTCACAGCTCTAACAACCTATTGAAAAAGGTTGGTGAAGCCATTAGGTGTCACAACTCACCTTCGAGTTGTGCCAACGCTAAGTACTTAGGAGGCCTAAGGTTGCCTGTTGTATCCTACTGTATTTTGGAATAGTTTAGATTTATATGTATTCCATACTAGTTAGTATAAATAACCAATTGCATTGCTAATTGAGATAGTGAATATTGAATGGAAATTATTTTTCTCTATTTTGTTCTTCCTCTCCCTTGTTTCTTCCTTCTCCTTCCTTTACTTCTCTTTTGTTTCCTCTATTTCCCTCTCTTTCCTTCTTTTATTTCTTCTTTTCCTTTGTTTTCTTTATCTTTCCCACAGTTTCTCATCTCCCAAACATTGTTGAATCCTTTGGGATATAATATTTGGTATCAGAGTAGTGACAATCCTAGGGGTTCTTTCTTTTTCCCTTATTCTTTTCTTCTTCTCTACTCATTCTCTTTCCTTAGATTAAATTTGATACTATTATCAATAGTATAAAAAAGCTTGAAGTCCTTAAGAAAAATCATGAAAAACAAAAAGAAGAAAAGAAAAAAATGACATAGACGTTCAATCACTAGGGATTTCTCTTCTTGTCTCATTTCTTATTTTCTTTCTTACCTAATCTTCTACCTTTTAGATTAAACCTTGTTATCATCATCTTTCTCTATTCTTCTTGCTTACCCATATATTCTTGACAATCAAACACCAAGATTTTATAAAGAATCTTATAAGTAATTTTACAAGAATGCTTGAGAATGATAATTTTGTTACTCCCTTATCCTGGTTCTTTTTTATTAGTATAAATGTGGGTTATGATAAAAGAAAAAATAAATTTTATATATGTTGTGAATTGATGATTGGATTTTGTTATTGGGTGATCCTTAAAAGGATGAGTTTGAAAGGTGTAGACAACAAAAGAAGAAAATAGAAGAAGAAATCGAAAGCCTTGTAAGTGTTTGATATAATGATTAAAAGCCAAAAAAAAAAAAAAAAAGCATCGTCGCTGAAACATCAATGAATTTATTTTTAAGAGTTTCATAACTTCAAAGTATACGTGGGCAGTATAATCATGCTAGCATAAAGTCATTGGTAGAATAATGGATTATTTTATGGATGTTGGTGTATCAAAAGTGCAAGATTTGTTTGATACAAAAGCCAAAGTAAAGGCTCCTTGCATTGTGTTTATTGAATAGCTTGATATAGTTGGAAGGCAGAGGGGAGCAGGGCTTGATGATAGAAATGAGAAAGAAAACAAAAGGAGTTATGCTTGTAAGATGCAAAGTAGATAAAGAAACCACCAATAATAAGATAATCCAACTTTAGTATGCTTACAACCAATGACTTTTCTTGTTTGTAGTTGTTCAATTGCCATAATTTCTTAGATTATTTCCATCCTTGAGGACAAGGATGAGCGTCAAGAGGAGAGTATTTGTTGTATCCCACTATATTTTAGAATAGTTTAGATTTACACGTATCCTAGACTAGTTATATAAATAACCAATTGCACTACTAATTGAGATAGTGAATATTGAACACAAATTACTTTTATCTATTTTATTCTTTCTCTCCCCTGTATCATCCTTCTCCTTCCTCTACTTCTCCTTTATTTCCTCTGTTTCCCTCTCTTTCCTTCCTCTATTTCTTCTCTTCCTTTGTTTTCTTTATCTTTCCTATAGTTTCTCATCCCCT
Organism: Omphalea diandra; assembly: GCA_949677035.1. Classification (NCBI taxonomy): domain Eukaryota; kingdom Viridiplantae; phylum Streptophyta; class Magnoliopsida; order Malpighiales; family Euphorbiaceae; genus Omphalea; species Omphalea diandra. The sequence continues at coordinate 872 of CATIWR010165214.1, read as the reverse complement.
AAACATTGTTGAATCCTTTGAGACATAAACAACTAACAAACTTGATAATTTGTAATCATTTCATGAAATCATTCATCTTAATTGCATAAATCAACTACAACTATGAAGGGTTAATCATAAATCTATATCCATTTCATATACATGAGCATCATAATTACATATTACATAGATTTTATAACTCATTTTACATTATTTATATAAGAGGTATACTTCCATAAAATACAGGTACAAGCCTATCACTTAGTGCAGTCTACTAGGAATATGTGCATATCTAAAAGCTTTAATATAACATGAGTTCATAAAATGTACATATAAACATCCTCAATAAGACTCAAAACATATGTAAGATCCTAGCCCTCTTGTCATGAGCTTCTTATATAGAACCTGTAATAGTAAACTAATTGGGGTGATACTTTCATACTCAATGAATGGATAAACTGATACCCTCTCAAGTTAAAACATCATACATCAATATTATACATATATAAGTAATCAATACAAGTCATTAAATATTTTTCATTCATATGAGCACATATAACATAAACAATCAAAGTTACATAGGTTTACAAGAAAACTTTACTTAAGGCATTGTAGGAGATTTCATCTCTATACCAAAAGTCAATCCTTGTTATGGAAGGGTTTTCTTACCCATCAACTTAACATTTTATGTCTCATGGGGAGTTATCTTGCTAGCCATGCCTTGTTATTACATAGGGGAGTACCCCCACCAATCATGTTATGCATGCATTTTTTCAGTTAATATATAATATATCACATTATTAATCTAAACATATCTAGCCAATATCATTGCCTTTACATTTCATCATCATAATCATTAATACATATATCCTTAAATTACACACACACACACA
>CATIWR010165208.1:0-27186 GCA_949677035.1 Omphalea diandra | reverse complement strand
TTTTTCTCACATTAAAGAATTTTGTAATAGTAAAAGTGAAATTAATGAAAAATTTTAATGATAATTCATAAATTATTAGGTAGTTTGACTTAAAAAAACAACAGTAGTTTATAGGCAGAAATTGAAAATTTTAGAGATGTAGAATTAATTGTGTTATTTTTTTAGCTGTAGTGATTTTAATGGTAAAAGTTAATATATAATTTTTTTTACTAGTTATGACTGTTATTTATGAATTTTCCATTATTCTCAAATTAACTGTCTCTTAATATGAAATAATAATAATAATAATAATAAGACCTAGTGCGTGTACGAGTCAATGTACCTGTCTCAATAGCATAAATACTAAAATTCAGAAGTCCCAATAAATATGCATTTTTAAAAGTAACAGAACCAGGATGCTTGTGTGATTCAAGCATTAAAAAAAAAAATCATTATAACCTAAATAATAACTTAATAATAATTATAATAATAATCAGAATTAAAACTATAGAACATTTTAATATTTCCAAGATCTCAATTTTAAATATTTTATCAATAGATCAATGCCATCATTGGCAATTTGAAAGATATACATAAATTTTATCAAAGGAAAACGCAAGTGAAATCCCAATAGGAAAAGAAAAAGTAAAATTAATTATGCATGGCATGAACAATGGAAGGAAGTGGGAAACGATAATATATTTTTGGGCAATTGCCAAATCATTTGAGGGCTTAAATTAGATGAGATTAGAAAGAATTTGTTGATTAGAAGTGCTTGGCAGAAACCTTCATTGCATGAAGCAATAATTATGAGACACAATCATAGCGTTTTGCTTTTGACAATGACATAAAAATTTGAAGCACAACCCGTACGCCTTTATCTAATTAAGGACAACCAAACTTTGGCCATTGCTGCTATGGCGAGTCCCTATTTCTTTTGATCCTACTCTATCTGCCTTCTCTTCTCTTTCCTATTCTTTTCTTTTTTTTTTCTTTTCTTTCTTTTGCATTAAATTTTTGCATGCAGAGATATTATAAACAAATAATAATGTGACTGCCATGAGTCATCCCTTATAATAATGTGACTGCCATGAGTCATCCCTTATGTAACAGAGAATATTAATAATTTTATATCATAGTTTATGATAATGAATCATGTTATTGATGGAAATGCATAAATCATCTAAAAACCAAATGCGTATTAAAAACATAAAATAGAAAAATATAATTAAATCTTTTCGTAACGTCTAAAATTGACACTGAATTTAATTTGAGCTGCGCTTGTAAGATTATAGGAAGAAAACCAATCACTACTAACATATGATAATATTAAAGTAAATTAAAAAACTAGTCTGCTGACAATGTAGACTAGCTTTTGCTTATTTTCTAATCAGATTACGTATAAATCACTTCTACTTCACTAGAATAAAGCCAACCAACCAGTTCAAAGATTATGATTTATTAAAAGGGATAATCCTATTTTTAAGAGGAGAAAAAGTAGTTAAATATGTCAAAATGTGTGTGCCCATTGATGGGTTGTCGAGATTTTCCTTCTAAATCTTTTGGATTTGGTAATAAACACAAGTCTTGATCATGTTTATCCAAGCTGTAGAGCAACTCACCAGCCAAAAACTGTGCTTGTGTACTATATGTATTACCAACTCACAATTTGCTGAACCGTTTTGGTCTCACTATGCTCCAAATTTTCCAATGCAAAGGATATGTTCAAAGATTACAAATATGCTTTTGAACCTTATTTTCCCGCCAAGAATGTAGCTCCATCTCTTTAGAGTGAATAAACAACGCAATTATGTGTTTCTTCTTTGCTTGCCAGTGAAAAAGAAAAGCAGATATGGGGAAATGAATAGCATTCACATAAAAGTAATTTACTTCTAACGGGGAAATCTTTTACGTTGGATTATATCTTCAACACTTTATAAAATGGCTTAATATATAGTATTTGTCTCATTCAGATTATAATATTGACATTTGGGTTGATTTTGAGTGTGTTTTTATTTTCAAATGAGGAAAGATTTATGAATTATTGTTCACTAAAATTCTTAATACTTACTTAAAGCATTTTTTTTTTTTTAGAATTTTCATCTTTTAACTGGGGAAAATCTAATGATGGTTGAAGAATAAATTCGGGGCCACACATGTGCAAAGAAGAGAAATGATAGCAGATTTCTGTGAACAAATATGGGGACGCATTTGACTGGTCATCACTGAAATCCCATATACGGACATGGAATAGCTTTTATGGCTAGAATCATTAGCCTGTGAAGTTAGCGGGCTTAGGAAGGAAAGACTCTTTGAGGTCACGCAGACTGTGGCAGACCATTGCCACGGATATCATTATATGGGCCATTACATCATAATAATCCAAACGTACCTAGAACCCACTAATAGAAATCCATTTTCCACCTCCATAATCCATCATTGTAGACATTTTTTTTTTTACGAAAGAAAAAAATTTGAACAACAACGTCCCGGTTATTAAAATGGCACCGAAAATATATTTGACATTGCTATTTCCTACAACAGCTTTTTAAGGGAAAAAAATAATAATGTTTGATAATTGATAATAGATTTTTTTAATATAATTTAAGAGTTAAAAAGTTGATTTCGAAAGAAGATTAAATTTTCAGGATACTAAACCACAAGATTTTACTATGGTAATCTTTATATACTGCCTTTAGTATGTTATTATGTGAACTATTGGCATGGAATAATGAATGTCACCTTTTGAGAAAGCTTAGATAAGAAAAGGGCTTTAGCAATGATGATGTTATGCTCATGGACAACAATAATGGTTGATGGGATCAGATATATTAGGGTCAAAGGCTAAAAGCAAAAAGAGACCATCTCTGCTGTGTTATGTACTTAAGAGAACCCAAATAAAAGCTGAATCTAATTATGAATGGAGGGGTCATTCCCATATTGCAAAAATCATTTCATGCACTTCAATCATATTGTCTTTAAAGCTTCCCTCCAATATTACTTTGAAGATCTTCATTATAACAGAAGGCTATATAAATTAAGGATAAAGTTTGAATATTTTAGGTTCTTGTTCATTAAAAGTTGCCATCTACAACTCCATTAACACCCCCCTCCCCCCTCATTTTTTTTCCTTTTTTCCCACCCACTAACTAAAGAAAAACCAACATGAAAACCATTCTTGCATCTCTATCTCCCACCTTTTACTTTTGCCCTCCATTAAAAAACCTTTTCAACTTAGTCAAAAAACCTACCCTATACATCTGTCCAAGAAGCAAAAACAGGCATGTGAGGCATGGAGACTGCAGGCCTCAGTTGTGCTGCTGGGATCCAAGAATTCACATTACTGGTAGGATTAATACTAAACAACTTGGATGTTGCTGATGGAGGCATAGAAAAAAGCATCGGAAGGCTAGCTCGATCAGGGCTGCCTTCTCTTGAACTGCTTAAGCTTGTCACCAATGAAGAAGCATTTGACAAGTGAGTGCCCATCTTGGTTGAATCTTCTATATCTTGCTGATGAACTGAGCTCATGGCATCAGTTCCAATCACATTCTCTGGGGCCAATAAGAAGGCCTGAGTTTTGTAGTTATCGATAACATTTGATGCCTTTTGATCAAGTAGCTGCTGAGAGGACTGGTAGAGGACCATTTTCCAGTCCGATTCACTTTCGTTGTTCTTCTGTGATGAGGGAATGACATCCCCAATGCTGGTATGAGTTAAAGGATTATGATTTGTAGCCTCATTAACAGATTCTATAGCTTTGTTTCGCCTTGCTAATTCCCCGGCTAGAAGGGTATTGCTCTCCATGATTCGTTCCACATCATACCTTGTTATGTCAAAGTTGGTTACAGCATTAACCCCGCGGAATTTTATAGCTGCTACATCATAAGCTTCAGCTGCTTCTTCTTGGGTGCCTGAAGTTTTAGGGGGAATTAAGAATCAGAACTATATGCTTCTAGCGAGAAGCATAGCAATCCTATTACCCATAAACATTCAGATTAAGAGAACAGTTTGAACTAAAACTTTGGTTGGTGAATAAGCTTTAACCAAAGCTTAGCACAATAATGAGTGCAACTCTATTAGGTGAAGAGTTTGAACTAAAAATTTGGTTGGTAGGTGAGCTTTAACCAAAGGTTAGCACAATAATGAGTGCAACTCTATAGTGTTAAAGTTACCCAAAAAAAGAGCTAAATGAAGAGTGCCTCAAAGATTGACTTTTCAATCATTGCAGTTTGGTTATAACTATGATTTCAAGACTCTGAGCAAGTAGAAGCAAAGTTTGCTTAAGAAACTCACTGAATGTTCCTAAATAAAGGTCCTTATTTCCAGCAACCCTGCCGATCCGAGCTTGCCATCTTCCATGTTGATGATGTCTGTGAAAAATTGGAACCAAAAGAATTCAGGGGAAAAGGGAAACAGCTTAGTTTATTGCATAGAAAATGCAAGCAAACAACTTCAATCAATGTATTTAATAAATAATATAGTAGTGCAGTAAAGACCTTGTTACTCCTCTGTACATAGAAGCTCCTCTAGAGAATCCACTGCTTTTCCTGCATTGAAGAAACCTCAAAGTCAAAGATAAGATTCTCTTGGAAAAAATGGTGTGAAGCATGCAGCATGAGACAATCAGGAGAAGCAAAAGAGATTTTTACCTTCTCAAATGAGCAACATATTCTTGTCTTGTCATGTTCTTCATTTCTTCAAGTTCTTTTTGATAATTTTCCAACTGGCAAAAAAGCAACACAAAAATTCCATTTTCATTAGAAATATTTCAACCAAAAAACAAAAAATCCCCTATAATATTGCAATATAAAAGGAGGGTTCAAATCATTACAGGGAAATTGATATGAGTAGAGGGACCCCAATACTTGAGTGCAGCTAGATCATAAGCTCTTGCAGCTTTCTCTTCCATATCATAGCCCCCTGAAAATTATATTTTGGATTTTCTTGATCAAACATTATATTTGGAAAAAATATCCATGATGAAGTATTTGATTACAGTACAAGAAAATTGCTTACCTAGATAAACTAAGAATCATTAAATGGTTAATGGCATCCCCAACCAAGCCAGACACATTAAAAAAAAATAAATAATAAAATCAGTGATACATATAATATGAGTTGAGTTTAAAAAAAAAATAAGGAAAAAAAAATTGCAGAAGAATATGCTTTGTTTGCTAACCTTGCCTTCCTTTTCTGCTTTGACCTTCTTTCTTGCAACTATTATCCCACAAATGGGCTTCATATCTCCCAGTCCATCTGTGCCTGTTTAACAAAAATTCCATTGGAAAACAGATTTTCAAAGGGGGGAAAAAAAAAAAAGCATGGAGACAAAAAAAAAAAAAAAAAAGAAGAAATAACACAGGAAAAGGACAAGATAAGTAGGAAAGAGCAGAGCAAAAAAATTAATGTGCAAAGACAGGCTTTATGGTTGAAACAAAAATTAAGACAAACGATATTTTAATAAACAGAAAACACCCCAAATGAAACAGAAGAACAAAAGAAGAAAAAATGGATTAATAAGATACAAAAGGAAGTACTAACCTTGTAACGCCTCTATATTGTGAAGTTCTTTGCCCAAATGTATCTATGGACTTCCTATGAACAATTTGCTTGTGGTCCACTTTATCAGGCCCTCTTTTCTTGGTTTCCATGGCTGCACAGTCAGTCACGGTAGTTGAAATTTGTTGAGAACCAGTAATACAGCTTGATTGAGAGCCAGGGCTCATGGACAAGCTCAAAGATTGCAGATCACCATATGTCATTGAACTAATAGCCCCAGCAGATTGGCCTCCATTGTCACCTATGCAACTTAACATATTTTGTTGCTCCATTGCATGGTTACTTTGGTAGTTTCTTGAAACCCAATTTCGCATTCCATTTATCCCATCATCTCCAATTGTTGGAAGCTGAAGACTGCAATCTGAAACGTGAGTTTCTTTTGGCTCATCTCCTGCTATCATACCATAGCTCCTACAGTGGTTACAATTGTTGTAATATGGGAACTGTTGGACCTGAATCTGGTGGTGGTGCTGCTGTTGAAAGTGGTTTGGGCAATTTTGGTTGTCATGGTCAGGGTGTTGATGGTGGTGGTGATGATAATACATGCTGTCCAAGCTAAGAGCCATAGATTCTCTCTCATTGGTTTCATAGTGATGGGTCCCCATTGTTGCACCACCAAAGAAGTCCTCCAATTTTGGAGTTGAAGTTGTTATTAATGTCGTCGCTTCACATACATTAGAAAAGAAAAAAGTCAAAAACAGAAGAGTCCAGAAATTCGAGAATAATTAAAATTTCAGTTACACAAAATATATATTAAGAGTGAGCTAAATTATTAAGAAGCAGCTAACCTTGAGGCTGTGTCCTGGTAAGAGCTTCCATGATACAAAGAGACCCATCAGACTTTAGCGGCATAACAGGTAAGGGAGAATAGAGTCCGCCATTTTCACCTTCAACACCACAATAACTGCCATAACTGAGGTGTGATTGGAAAAGGCTTGCTGGGATTGCAGTAGGAACAGAAGAAGCAGAAGACTGTGCAGTGGGAACCTCCATTTTCATGTGATGAGGAGAGAGGGAGAAACCTAACCAGTTAGTATTATTGGTATTGGACTTCATAAGTTAGAAGAGATTCTTGGTTAAGTGTGTTTCTTTTTGGTTTTCTTGAAGCAAAGCAACTCAAATACTCAATCATTGGGAAAAAATGAAGTAATCATATAGCTATAGGCCAAGATATATCTCTATCTTTCCTTCATCTTACTCTTCATTTTTTTTCTTGAAAACGTGTTTTTTTTTATTTCTTTCTTTTGTTTCTAGCTGCAGAGTAGCAGAAGTGGATTGGATCAAATCTAACCACCCATCTAAAAACAAAATCCAACTCTCCTGCAACTGAATCTATAATGCTTTTCTTTTCTCTCTCTCTGAAAAGATTTCTAAAGAAAACAAAGCAACTTCCTTTAAACTAAACAAAAAGAATGAGTAACAGCAAGCAATGCTGGGCATCCTTCCTGCATTCTATAGGGATCTGTGTTTGAGAAAGACCTCTTATTTCTTCCTTTTGCTTTATTACCCTACGACACTCCCTCTCTTCTTACCTTTCATTTTCCCGTTTTCTTTTCTTCTTTATATATATATATAATACCTACCCCACTTCAAGAACTTAATAAATCCCCATTACAAATCAAAGATGCATTAAAAAGATTTAGATAACCTACACCCAAAGACAAAACTAGCACCAAGCTAGACAGGAGTATTAGTAAGAAGCCTCATTTTCAAAAGTGGATATGACCGCTCAGAACACTGCAAAACCCAGCAGTTATAACCCAAAGTCTTTATATACATTTGTTTTTTTCTTTGTATTTGTTCTGCTATCATTCCATGAAATCAGATCAATGTGATTGTCCTTGCACTATTGATCTGTTGACTTCATCAATGTTGATTTGCACTATACGTAAGTATTTTTCGAACATAATCATAGCTAATTAATTAAAACAATGACATTATCTTTGCATTCACAAAGTATTGACTTAATAATATTTGAATAAGCTTCAGAGATTATCTTTGCACCGTTGATTTGTTGATTTGGTGTGTAAGATGGTTAGCTATAGTGGATGTATATGAGAGCATGTTGAAATTGCTATTAAAAAAAAATCTGATTTTAAGATAAAAAAAATAGAATAAATGATATTTTTAATTATAACTCCTTTCAATATGAATTTTATAAGTAAAAAATTTAATTTTTTTAAAAATTTATCTTTTAAAAGTTTTATCAATAGCATTTTTTTGTTTATAAAACTTCTATTTAAAAAATCTATAATAACGTATAAGAAAGATTTGTTTCTATTTTATGTTTCAAAATCAAATTTTCTAATAGTAATGCCAAACATGGTCTAAGTACTTTCCTATCTTATTATAATCCGTTTTTATCATAATCAGGGTCGCTTTGAGCTAATTAATTAAAAAAATAGAAACTATGTCTACTCCACAAAATTAAATGAATGAGTATTCATCTAAAAGGTTTTATAAAAAAATTATTTGTAGGATATTTTAATTACTAAAAATATATTACATATATATTGACTAACATTAGTAAAAAATGATTATTATAATTTTATAACTATAAATTTATAATTATAAATATTCTAAGTTTGAAATTATATACTTTATGAATATATAAATATAGTTTTTATTTTTATTTGTTTTATTTTAATATATAAAATATTAATAATATACCTTATTAGTTACTTTATAAATTAATAATAACTGTTAGACATAATTTATCAAACATTTAATAGTTATCCATTATCAGCTATATCTAATAGCTATTCCAAACAAAATTTAATAATATTTGAATCAATTTTAAAAGCTATGAAATTGTGAGTATTTTGAAAATTAAATTGAATCAACTAGTCTGGTGTATTAAATTATAAATTGCATCAAAGATTCATTTTATTATATGAGAAATACTTTATTTTTATTGTATTTTAGTTTTAATTTATTTAATTTAACATATAAAATATCAACAATATACCTTACTAGTCACTTTATAAATTAACAATAATTATGAGACATAATTTATTAAACACTTAATGTCTATCCACTATTGGCCATATTATGTGTATATTTTGAAAACTAATAAATTGATAAGATGTGTTAAACTAGAAACCGCATTAAAGATTTACTAAATTAGGTTAGAATTAATTTTCATTTTTATTTATTATTATTAAATTATACACCTAAAATATTTAGAATATAAATTTTGTAAATTAACTTGATCATTTTTTATGAGTTAAATTGATGAATTAGTGATTAAATTAGTTTATTGACCAATCAATATTTAAAAACAATGAATTATTTCTAAATTTTAAAAGGACACTAAGTTTTATTTGTTTCACAAAAATAACTTATCTATGAAAAATATTTTATAAAAAAAATATTTTATGAGAAACATATATGATAGAGTTATAATAAAATATATTATAACTTTAGAATATATTATAAAATATTGATATTTTAATTTATAAAATTATAATAAAATATTGATCACAAACACTTCATATTTATAATATTTATTATTTAATATAAAAAATACATTACTAGTAAAAGCTTTCATGATCCACCTATTATCGGTTACGTTACTTACCAGAGCTAGTTAATGATAATTAATAATAATAAATATATGTGTGTTTACATCATTTATTTTTTTATTTTAATAAATTTATTAAAACAAAAAAAGAACTTTTCCTTTTAAAAAAAGTGAGTTCTTGTCTTTAAAAATATTTTAATTTTAATTAATTAAAAAATATTTCATTTTTAAATACATAAAATATTAAAAATTAAAAAATTATTTTTCACTCAACAAATTAAATCAGCTTTAATATTGTTAATTCTTGTCCATAATAGATATCAAAAGTCACAAGAAGCATGACAAAAATGTACATCTAGTCATATTTCAAAAAATAAAGGCAATCTAGTCACTTCATTTAGTACCCATAGCTTCTGAACTCGGCTGCTACTAGTTTGCACCCTACGCTGCTGCCACCACCTCCCTATCTATCGCACTCTCTGGCTCTAGTCTAAGACAAAAAGAGACGACGCCGTTTTATGTGCTGTCTTGGACCACGACGAGTAGTTGGTTTTGGCATTGGCAAGTCTGTCATAATATATGTTTTTTTGACTTGTGAGTTGCCAACACTTGTCCTATACTAACTGTGCAAAGTTGCTTTAGCAGAGGATAGATTAATCAAACAAGCACAGAGCTGCTTAAGGTTGGTCTAGTTTTGTTTGGGTTGCCATTATAGCTAAACATGTTCCAGTTTCGGTTGTTTTGGATTACTTCACTTATATGTGCTACACATGTGGATGTCTAATTCTACTAATACATTGGCAAAAATGTTGGATAATATTTTTAGTTGTCTCGAACCAAATTATAAATATATTTTTACTTTACAGATAGAGGACAAACATTCTCTTAATTAATTTTTTAAATTTTTTTTATAAACTACCCTGATTTACAGCCTACCAAAAAAATCTCCAAATGCTTCCACCATTGATAATATCTTCAAAACTAACACATTGCAAGTTCAAATCTTAATTAAGAAACTAAGAATTTTGGGTAATGACTGTCAAATAGCATCCTTCAACACCATTTTTGTTCCTACATCATAAATATATTTATAACCTGTTTGTTAACAGATGGACGCATTTCTTCCTCTATTTGATGCATGGAAAACAAATCCTTACCGACCCATGTGAAACAAATAAGAAAAAATCACTGTGATATGACATGCTAACTATAATAATATCCTTTGGCAGTGTTGGTTCATTTTTGGACGAGAATTGAATGCCAAAGTTATGTGCCTCCAACATGTGCAACATCTTCCATTTTCAATTCAATGCACGTACGGTAAGTTCAGTTGGATTCGATTTTTTATCAAATTTTAATAAATTAAATTTTTATATTTATAATTGAACTGAATCTAATTTTTTGAAAAAACCTAATTAACCAAATAGATTAAGTCAAAATTTATGTGTCTATAAATTGAATCGAATTGATCTTATAAAAAGTTTAGTTCAATTAGGTTTATTTCAATTAAATTATATGTATTTTAAATCTGATTCGGTTCAAATATGTTTGATTTATTTATTATTTCGGTTAATTCAATTTTTTCATTTTTTATCTAAAAAACCGAACTGAAAATCGATTTTATTAAAAAATCAAACCGAACTGAAATGAAACAGCTCAGTTCGATTAATTTTTTTAGTTTGATCCAATTTTTATTCACCCCTACCCCTACGTACCTGCATGGCCTCTTTAATGAATAGGAAACGACAAACCAAAATGATAAATAACAATTAATTTAAAAAATGTAAATATCAAATTGAATGGTCAAACAGATATATGCTACAGCCTGTTTTTATAATTTTTTTGGGTTTAAGAATAAATAAAGCAGTAGTAGTGTTGACATAATGATGATAAAATTTAAAAATGGGCCAAAGTGTTTTTTTTTTGGTGAAGCAATAGCTTTTTTTTTTCTTATATATATATATATATAGATAGATAAGCTTTTATATAAAATTAGGGCACAAATATGTTAGGATTCTGCAAAAGCGACGACCCCATCCTTCAATCAATCTGGTGAACTGTATAGTATTTTGATGGAACATGTTAGTAGAATTATTGATGTGCAATAAACTGTATAAGATTCTTTTGTGGAGAATGTAGTAGTCAACACCACAGCTTCCAGACAAAAAGGGCGATGTGGGACGCTTACAAACTCTTTCAAATTTCGGGCCTAATCAAACCTAGCTGAGTCAAGTCAAATTTTGTGACTCAAACTCGAACTTAACCTAAAAATTTAAAGTTTGAACTCGCTCGGTTAAGTTTTCAAATTCTGCTCGGTTATGTTCGTTTATATATATATATTACAAATTTAAAATTTAGATTTAAATAAATTGAATTAGATATAAATCTATTAATTTTAGTTGATAATATTGTAAATATAACTAAACTCAATTAAATTCGCGAATCTAATCTCAAATCAATTTTAAATATTTCTCAAATTAATCTAAAATAATTTACGAACTGTCTCGATTCATTTACACTTCTACTTTCACTCTCAAATAAATTAAGAAATAATAATATTTGCATATTTTTTTAAAAAAATTATTTCACTACTTCCAATTGTCACTATAAAATTCAGCTATCTTACTCGTTTAAAATAATAACATTTATTTGTGATTTAAAAAATTATTATATGATTATTGCAATATTCTGTCAATGTAATTGAAGACTATTAAATATAATTATTATTTATAATTGTATATATACTCTTTAATTATTTATTCTAAACCTTTTTATTGTAAATCTAATTGTACAATCAATATAAAAAATTTAGTAGTTTGCTAAAAAATGATGTCACAACACATATTAAATTTATCACTATAAATATATTATATTAAAATTAATTTGTCATTACGTGAATGAAATTCATCAGATTAAAAATCAATCAATCAATTAAATATTCGGTTTAATTTTAAAAGCATTCAGGGTGTCAATTCTTGAACAAACGACTCGTGACGCTAGTCGTAGAAAGCTTGAAATGACTAAAGGCCTCGTAGCCTATTTCTTTTAAAAGACTTGTCCACAATCAAGATCACCGAGTGTTTATTATTATTATTATTTAAATAATACATGAAAAAAAAACAAGAAGACTATAAAGTGATATTTATCTCAGTATAAGGCTCAAAATTAATATTCTTGAAATGATGGGGTGAAGAGCCCTTAAGGAACATGCTTTTTGTGAGATATATATTTTAATATATGTACTATTGCATATCATAAAGCCTCGTGATACTGAAAAAAGCACTTTGCTAAAACCGACTTTATTTTTTTTTAAAAAAAATTCCTTCAAGACAAAATTTGAAGCCAAAAAAAGAGTCCAAATTAGAGATCTATACATGGGTATGAGGGGCCTTGCCATTGCCTCATTGTGTTAGTTTTCTACAAGTAACAACAAGAAGAAGAATGAACGATACTTACAAAATGATTCACTTCTCCTAGAGTTTTTCACTTAATTCCCTTATGGACTATGCCACTAATCTAAGTAACGATCCTGTGAATATATTTGTGATAATACCCAAAGGTCTAAATATGGTTCCTTTTGGTCAGATTTTTATATTAATTCGAGGACTTGTGAATGACAGAGACAACGACTTGACAAAATAGCACTATTGAAGCTTTTCTTTTTTTTATTGACTTTGACAATTTTTTATACTGCGAAAGATTTTTTAATTTTACTTTATATGTTTTTTCTTTATATTTATTTAAATAAATCTATCACCACCGAATTTTATAAATTTAAGCTCGAAATAATATATATTCGATTGATTTAAATATTTTTTTCATCCATTTTTATGATGCTACTATCGTATTAATTAATTAAAAATCAAATGGGTCAATGCTTAATTGGCCTTAAAAAAAAAAATGAAAGAAAAGAAAACCTTTTACAATATATTTGCATGGAAAATTTTGCATGATCCAAGTTCATGGAGGCAGATTTTCCATATGAAATGATTTTGTTTTAGAAAAAAATGAAATATAGCCAAGGAAAGAATGTAATGAATTAAAGAGAGAGGGAGAGACCCTCTTCTTTTTGATTGAAGTAATGATGAGTAAATCCACCCGCAATGGGCACTAGGGGCCAGTGAGATTTTGCTAGAAATGGTGCAATGGGCCTATCACTAGAGCTTTGCCTCAGCTAAATTTGCTTTTCTTTCATTTTCACCCCCACCCTTTTGGTGGGATGCAAGATGGAAAGGGATTGGGTTGGTGGTGCCTCTTTTATCTTCACCTATCGCCCTTTATTAGGGCCTGCCAGTTACAGTTCCCTTCATTACATTTGTGGTTTTAGCTCAATTGTCCTTCCACTCATGGACCAGTTTAGTATGCCCTCTGCAACACAATAATCCCCCCCTAACAAATTTCAATTACTTAGTCAGGCTTCAGATATTATTTGTGTTACCTTACCGACATTTTTCTCTGACAAATTTCAAGCTACTTGTAGACAAATCGAGACCATAAACCACAAACATTTGAAGCTTGAAAGTCTACTCAGCTGAAAATTGACTATAACATAAAATTTTTCTTACTTATTGAGGTCCCAAATAATAGAGCTTATCGCTTTCCATTCTCAAGCTCTCGAATTAGAAGGCAGCAAAACAATCACAAGTACGCCTCAATCTTATTCTTCTATTGCTTGTATCACAAGAAAATATAACTTAACCTATGGCTTTGCTAATTAAGCATTTATCATAAAATATAAGCTACTAAGGCACGTTCTTGTTCAATAATCGACTGATAATGGGTAACATTCTAAATAATAATAAATTCGGTGTATGTATGCATAGCTAGCTAGACCCTTTTCTTTACATTAAAACGAGTTGTAAGGAAAAGATCTTGAACCCAAAGAGGAGACCAAGAAAGCAAAGTAAACAAACCAGTCATATGACCAAATATAATTTGCTTTGGTGGTTTAGGACTCAAAACTTTGCTGGCCACATGCCTCGCAAAAACTGTAGCATCCATTGCCTTAGCACCTTGGGAAGCCCTAGCTCGCTCGGCAATTGCCTCCTTGAAATCTTTATAAAGTTTCCAATCGTTATTTGCCAATCTTTCTGATGATGCACTACCAAAATTGGATCTTATGGCACCAGGAACCACCAGCACCACATTAATTCCGAAAGGTTTAAGTTCCAATCTTAAGGAATTAGTCATGGCATGGACCGCTGCCTTACTAGCACAATATGACCCTGCCCACGGGGTTGGCACCATCCCTACCACACTACCTACATTTACTATACTACCACTGCCCCGTGATGCCATGTAGGGCACAACATTTTGCACCATCCTTAATTGTCCTAATGTGTTAATTTCCCAAGTTTTCCTAATTGTGTCTAGTGAAAGCTCTGCCAATGGCCCCGTACTTCCTATACCTGCATTGTTGATTAGGACATCAATCCGACCGAATTTTGCTATAATTGTATTCATCACTGATGAGACGCTCTCGTTCGACGAAACATCAAGTCCTAGTTTCTCGACATTGTTCGATTCGAGGTCTAAAATTTCATCGACACGGTGAGGAATGTCGGATGCAATGACATGGCAATTTTTCTCAGCAAATGCCTTGCAATACTCATAGCCAATGCCACCTTTGGCACATCCAGTGACAAGCACAACTTTAAGGCCGTCCATGACTGTTTGTTTGAATAGTATTGCTTTTGAATTAGATAGATGATTATCCTATTTTTATAAGACAAGGAGTTAACATGATTAAATCCGCCTTAGATCACTAATTCTTGTTCATAGTTTGGACTCTGATGTAGAATATGCTTAGGGCATATCCTTTTGGATGCAAATTAGCCGGCTAAATAGAGCTTCTTTGTTTATGACCTTTAGTACTTCTACAAAGGATGTCAATTTTTGCACTTTTGTTTCTTTGTATTTTGGTTTCTACTATGTTGTTGCATGTGTAAAGCCAGCATTAGAGAAATTTTGGGCTTACTTTTAAAGAATATCTCGTACATCAACTTAATTAAAAAATTAAAATAGCTTTTTAATATTGAACTATTTAATAAATTTTAACTCTATTAAATTAAAAAAAGAGTGTATATATGTTTAGAATATCAATCATGGAATCAAAATTTTTTTGGATTAATTTAATTTTATGTAGAATTTAAATTCAAAATCTCACCTTTTGAAGATTAATAAATAATTAAAATTTGAAACCCATAAAATTAACTCTATTGGGCTAGTAATCTTCCATCTAAAACTTCTAACCTATTAAACGTAGATAAGGAGCATTAAATAAGAAGTATTCTAGTGCAAAAAAAAAAAAAAAAAGCACAGGTGAGAGGGTGATATTGAGAGTAAAAGATTCCAGATTCAATTCTCATTAATGATGAGGCTCCTTATTATAAGGATTTATAATTTTTCCTATTTCCTACTAATAACTAACCTTTTAATTAATTTGTTCAGACTTCTATAGGCACATTTAACCACTCGATGCTATATAAAAAAAAGCACAGAATATGAATTATTATACTACTGAGTAGAACCGAAATTTCATAATGTCGTATCCTATTCTTCAGCTTTGACTACAATTTTCAAGGGAACATGGCACGAGAAAGGTGAAGTAAACCTACAATGCAATTATACATGCAGCTACATAATTGTAAAATAATGCATGGCCAAATAAATAGTTGGTAGGTAAGGAACAACAATAATGCTGAACATTATAATCTTAAAAATAAACATAAAAATTAAAGTATTTTTGTATATATCTGATTCATGGTGTATCTAAAATATTAGATGAAAAATGAATTAATCTCAATCGTTATGAGAAAAAAGAATAAATCAATTATAAACAGTGTAAATAATTTTTACTATTTTATTGTTTTCCTTATTTTATAGATTTTTTTTACTAATATTGACTAAATTTAATGGTTTCAAAGTTATTAGGCACATTTTTTACCAAATGCATATTAAAATGATTCCGAAAACTATTATTGAAAAAATAATGTTGAAAAAAAAAGAAAATAAAGGAAACTTAAGGGGGGTTAATTTATTGCGCTGCACCGTACACATGAGCCTTATCCTCCAGACTGAAAGGCACCAACAGTCTTTTTTTTTTAAAAAAAAAAGAAAAAGGGTTTTGATATATGTTTAAACTCATAATCTTATAGCCATATAATAACTGGTCTTCCCAGATTTTAATGAACAAAAAATACATATATATTTCATGACATAAATGCATTAAATGATGGGTATTTGGAGTAGGAATAGAAAATCTAAAGGAAATCTACTACAAGATTGCAAAAATGAGCAAGAGAGGTGAACAGAAAAAAAAAAAAAAGTAGATTATGGGTGGCAACCCAACTATTTTTGTGCTTAGACTATGTGCATGGGATTAGAAAGAGCATGGAATTCTTTTCCTTTTCTGATAGAGTATATACATGTAACAAAGAAAAGCACTCCTGCTCCCTCCATTAAGCATTTGAACATTAACATCATTCTTCTTCCTCTCCTGCCATGTTTCTCTGCAACAACCTTGTAAGCTCATTACCCTCTTTAACTGGCTTTTGCCCTCCTCTCTCTCTCTCTCTTTCTTTCTTCTCTGAAATGTCATGGTCTCCATTCTAAGCCAAATACATGACATGTCCCATTCAAAAGACAAGATTCTTGGTCACCGCAATGCCTACCATTTTTTATTTTTATTTTTCTTTTCAAAAATTAGAGAAAAAAACGATATTTCTTTTTATAAATAGGTCACTGTGATGTAAAGGCTGGGACTGGTCTACACCTCTAGCTAGCCTGCATAAGAGAAGGCCTTACTCGGTAGATTTTGCATCACAAATGGTGAAACAGGGATCGAAATAGAAAGAAAGAAAAGCTAAGCAATGACCTTGAATTTTCTCAATTATCGTAGGGGGGGAACCGATCACTAAAATACCCACATTCCTAGGTCACCTATATTGTCTGAAAGAGAGTGCAAACAGAGAAAGTTGTGCAGGGAAAGACATGAAATGAAATTTTATTGTGTGATCATATTATTATTTAATTATTTTATATACTAACGCCTGGTGGGGTTTCAGTTTCTGAAATAGAGAAGAATCCAAGTCCCTTTAACCCATCTCTTGTTGCAGAATGTGCTTTCTTTTCATATCTCTGGATAAATGAATTGGATGGATTGCTAGTGTTTTCCACTTTTGTGTTGTCTTCAGTACAGCACAAGGAATTAGGCCTGGAGACTTGTTCGTTTATGGCATTTTTTTTTCGAGGCAAGACATACTTGACCTGGAAAGAACTGAAAAAGACACTATACTACATTGATTTGCTTCTATATTTTTTTTAGTTGATTACAGTAGTTGGCAAGTTTATAGTTTTGAAAATGATTTTATTAATTTAGAAACAACTACAATGATACTAGTTTAAAGTTTACTGATACTGTTTTTATTCAAATTTTGAATGGTAATTATCTTAGATATATCATATATCTACACAAATTTCAAAATATAATTTTAATATGATGTGATCGATTTAATCAATATCTTTATGAAGTAGAGATTAAAAACTTATCAATAAATTTATGAAGTAGAGATTAAAGACTATCATGAAGAAGATTTATAGTAAAAATAAAACTATAATTTCAAAATGAGTGGATGTGTCATTGTTGCATTTTAAAGGTTTAAGAGCATTTTCAATTATAGATATAGTATGATTGTTCATGAATGAATATTTTTTTTAAAAAAAGAAAAAGAACCATAACCATAGCATATTCACAAAGAATATGAGTCTGCCACGGTTATGTCACAAGAAAATCACCAAGAATCATGATCAGAGAAGCAAAATAAAAGTACTAGCATCACAAGACAATGCTGAGCAGTATTCAAGTCACTTTGAATCTTCCAACAATTTAATGGGCTGAAGCCTAAAATAATGAGCCCAACATAGTACAGAACAAGGACACTTATGAAAACTTAAGAAACCAAAATAAAATCAAAGTCCAATTCAGTGTGAAATCATTCAAGTATCCATTACACAGAAGACGACCCATAAACCTCATATTGCACTTGAGAAGCTGAGTTGACTGCAACACGTACTTGGGTGTCACCATCATTGGAGTAGCCTCTAAACCCGTAAGTTGTATAGCTCCATAATCATATCTACCTGAGCTAACCAAACAATTCATCATGGATGATACCAATCACCATATCTGTGAGAGTAAAAATAAGGAAGCCCAGTATAGGGATCCCAGTAACAACCAAAATAATGTGGGTAATTAATGTGTACAAAATTCATTCGATTTGTGTAGTCATCACAAATTTCCCTAGGTTTAGCCTTCTTAACCTCCACGATATGACCATTCAATTGATGATAACAATTTTGCAATACAGCATCCACGGAATCTTCAGAATCAAAGGTGATGAACCCAAACCCCCTGGGTCTGCCACTTAGTTTGTCATGCATCACAACCGCATCAGTAATTGTACCGAAGGTTGTAAAGAAATTCCTGAACTCTTCCTTCGTTATATTGTGTGGTAAACCGCCTACAAAAATTTTCTTGGTTCTATGGTCTGTCATATTACCATTGTCACTACTAAGTTTCTCAGAAGAAACATTATTCTCTTCTTGCCTATGCAAGCAATGGTTCTTTGGCATCGCTGGTTTCACATCCACCTATTTATATACAAGTAAGAAACGAGAAAGACAGAAAAATCAATAACAAATAAAGAAAAAAGAAAAAAGGAAGCATCTCCACTTCAATATCTAACCATAAAATGTACGAGTTAAAATCTCAATCAGTTAATCGAACCTCAGTCTAAACAAAAGAAAAGGGTAAACATAAATAAATAAAACTAACCTTTTTCCCATCAACAATATGTTCATCTTGAAGGGCTTGTTGTGCAACCGAAGGGTCTTCAAAAGAAACAAAGCCAAACCCTCTACTAATGGTGGTTTGTCTGTCATAAAGAATGAAAGTTTCTTTGACTTGGCCATACTTACTAAAGTGCTGCTCTAGGGTATCCTCGCTAGTCCTTCTCCTCAACCCTCCAACGAATAATTTCCCTTCGTTCAATGCCAAATCCATTCTCGAGATTTTTTTTTTACGTGGAAATCAAAAGCTAAACTATCTATGAGAAAGCTTTTGATAGCTTTATAAAGAGAAAATAAAAGCAAAGGTTTGTATGCTTAATATAACTGGAAGAGAGTTTTTTTTTTTTTAATAAAATAATTGGAAGAGAGTTATATCTGAATCAAACTACACATATAAGAGAAATTTTAGGCTGCGAAGGTATTGCAGTTTCAGTAGGTTTCTTCACAAAAACAATAATCTTTTGGATATCTTCAGTATCTTACCATTATGGGGTACTTTATTATGGGGCACTGTATAAAGTTAGTAGCATACGGTATGCACCTGTGTCTTTAGTTTAATTATACATATAAAGCAAGTATACATGCAGTCAGTGACATACAGTATATATTATATTGGAGATAAGTTGAGAGTGAATTCAGAACCAACGAAAACTTAAACCATGAAAGGTTGAATTGTTTGCTCAATTATGCTTACAATTCTCCATATACATTCAATTTTATATCTTAAGAAATTAACTGTGATAATCATGTCATCGACTGCCTTATGACTCAATCAGGTTTGGTTTTATATCAATATTATATGTTTTGCTGAAAATTTAAATGTAATTGCTAAAAATGAATTCTAAAAATTTTTATTAAATTTATTTATAAATTCATGTTTAATATGTGAACAAATTCATTTAAAATTTAAAATTTTGAAGTTAATGAATTTTCAAATTCTATCAAAAATCACAAATGAACTTCTAATTAATTATTAGGGTACAAACAAGTAGAAATATAATCGAACCAAGTTGAAAACTGCTAAATTTAAAATTTAGATTAACTTGATTTAATTATTTAACTATATTGAAATATAAAAAATAAGATAATAAAATATTAAATCTCAATTAAACTTATGAATTATTTCAATTTATTTGCATCGCTACAAACTAAATCTACTAAATTAATTTTAAGTACAATCTCATAAAGTCAGCAAATACAAAATAAATTCTATATTTGAATCAATATGAGAAATTATTTACAAATGAATTTTTTCCAGTGATAAAATAAATTTATTATGTATTTATATCAAAGTTTCAAGGCACGCTAAAACCAGTTTCAACATAGTATGCTTTAAAATTAATTTGCAACCTCATTTCACCTATACAACGTTCAATTAGCATATGAAGTCTAGCACTTCATGAAACTGAACAAATTGCAATACTTTCCTATCGCATACAAACGCTTTTATTCGGAGAGTATAATTTAGATTTGTTTTATTGGTTGTAATTTACAAAACAAAAGTTTCCACATCCTACTATTAACAATTTGAGCAAGTACTGTACATGTACATGTCGGCAAGACAACTGGAGCTTATCGTAACCAACTACAGCCAGGAAGAACATGCTTATCTTAACAACATTTAATGAAAACTGATGGATACCACTTCCTGCAACTAAAAATTGGCAGTGGATATGAAGACACATCTAATCACCCTGCATCTAAAACATTGCAACTCAGGCACTCACCAAAGCTTCATGCAACTGGAACGTCACAACAGATATCAAGGACATCATCCAAGGGAGCATGGTCGCCTGTTCCTTCATCTTTCCTGGCATACAATAATTGGTTCCCTCTGAAGACGAACATCCCTCCCTAAAAACAACAAGATGGATCAACTTTATATAAGAATAGCAAGGGCAGAAAGGGATACAAATGAGCTAAGTTATTCTTGAAAAGGTCAGCCTTCACTTCTTAAAGTACTTGTTATTGTGTAATACTGACATTTACTTGTTATCGTGTAATACTGACATTATTAGTGAAAAAGCCTGATGTGGGAACTTAAATTTCCTACACGATGCCATCAGCTTATATGATCTCTATAATTTTTCAGCCATCTATTTAAATGACATCATTTTATTAGAGAATTGCTTCTCAATCTCTCTACTATCATCTTTCGCCCTTTCACCACATTTTCTTTTACCTAAGTGGAGCTAAAGCTTACATATATACTTAAATGAGAAACCTAACAAGGTCAAGGTCACTAAACATGACAAAATTAGACCTGTTGCAGAACACCACTTCTATCATCTGGTGTGGCTTCAATGGTGTAGTTTTTGACAGCTTTTCGCAGAGAATCAAATCTTGAGAACACCTTCGCCTGCTTCAAACACATGGAAATAAATCCACAATGTAAATAAAGACCTAATCAGGAAAAAAAAAAAAGGCACAAAAGTTTTGCAGACAAGGGAAAAAAATGTTTACGCTGGCTGGATTGAAGAATGTCCGTCCAATACCATAATATAAGCCCAAAACATCATAGGCCTGGACCAAAACGAGCACGCTTCAGTGTCTACAAACAAAAAATTGAGATACATAACAAATGAGCTAACAAAATAGAAATCTAATATACCTTGCGGTCAGGATCGGCATAAAGGCAATCCATTGGAAATGGTAACTGATCATACATGATCCAAAAGCTAATCAGCAAAAATAGTAAAAAGCAAAAGATAGGACAAGAAAGGTCCACGGTCCTAGTTTGAATAGCAAATTTGTATTAAAAAAAAGAAAAAAAAAAACAAATACAGGACATTCAATGACAAAAGTACAGCAAAATTAAAAACCTAAATTCCTTAGAAAGATGGTTATTACAATTTCACATTTAAAAGGCAAAGCAAAACCGATTACAGCTGTTAAACAAGGAGAAAGGTAAGGCATGAAGAACATCCTTTTTAACAAAACAAATGAGATCCCTAAATATGGGTAGAATAATTGAAATGTGCGTTCCAAAACTGATTCAACATAGTATCTACCAGATTAGGCGCTGAGAAAGAAAGATGAATCTGAGGATAGATGTTAGACTTCAATCATACAAACATGTTAACATAAACCCATTATTTCTTTCTTTAAGATAAAAATATTTAGCTTCAGAAAATGCTAATATTCAAGTATGTAATAGTTTCAACATATTTTCTTTTCCCTCTGTGGCTCTGATTCGGATTCAAACTCGCAACCGTACCAGTGAACCAAAAATCGACTGGTGAAAGTTTCAACATGCTCAAGGATAAAATATAAGCATTTAGTGATGGTGGAAGTAGGAATACCCTTTCCGCAAGAATTCGAGCTTTATTAGGGGCACCGACACCAATTGCAATTAGTTTTACACCAGCTGAATCCAATTTCGATTTCGATTCTTTCAACGTCGAAGCAAGTTCCCAACTGTGAAAACAGTAACAACAATTCAATATAAAAGAAAGGTAGCTTCATTCAATAATCGACGGTGGAGATACAGTTTTACCAGCAAGGGCATCCAAAATGCCTCAAAAGTGCAACAACAGCCATTCCCTACCACAGAAAGAAAAAGGGAAACATTTAGAATAAAATTGTTTATTAATTGAAGAAAGAAAGGAAACAAAGGATTGACGATGATGCAAAATGGAACCTGGTTCTGGTCCCAGAGATCCTTGAACATGACAGGCTCACCAGCGGCGGTGAAGATTGTGACGTCTCCAAGGATTTCGCCAGTATTTGCGCAGAAATCGGAAGTGAAGGATCGCATTAGAAGACGCGATGGAGTCAGATTAGAAGTGGAAGCATTTGCGGATTTTGTTGGAAAGGAAAATTCCTGGGTAGGGAATTTTGAATATTTGAGAGGGGCAAAATAGGGATTAGAGAATAATTGTATGCATTTGGTGGACATGGACATGGAGATCGCCATTTTCTTTACGACTTCAAATAAAGCGGTTTCTCTCTCTATGTAAATGGCGAGCCAGATCTTTTGTGTGACGGGAGGAATTTCTGCCGATTTCGACTTCTGATTGGTTTATAAAACGACACGTTTCATATGCTGGGTTTTATGGGCTCTGGCTACGTAACATTGCAAAAGGATCCGAATTCGAATCCATTGGACTAAACTTGTTGCCACTTTCACACCCAAATTGTACGGTAGGCCCCAGACCACCAACACCAACCGGGTGTACAAAACGTAATTTTTCTTTTTTATTGTTTATCCCATTGGTGGGCTGATTTTTTTAATAAATTAAATTTTTATTTTTACAAAAATTAATTTGAACACCTATAATTTGTTTAACCTAATTAACATTTATTTTATATCATATATAACATCAAAACATAAATTAAAAATTGTAAAATAATAATATAATAATAAAAATATAATTATATTAAAAATTTCAATTAAAAATAAACTAATACAATAATTTATCATTAATTATAATATATTTTATATTTAGTACATAAATTTTATAGTATTTATCAATTTTAATATTGCGAAAAAAGTTGACAATACTAAAATATTTAACTGTATGTTATTGAGATATATGTTCATTATTTCGGAAGTAAATATTTATTAACTATTCACTTAATGTTCATCAACTGTAGTCTTTTATATTCATTTTATTAAATAACCAAATGTGGTTGATTATCTTCATTATTTTATTTATGTTAATCGATTATTACATAAATGATCATTATTTATATGAACAATATTTATTATTTATATTATTTATGTTATTTACTTTTTCATATGATATTGTTCATATTTAATTTATTCATTCGAAATATATAATCTTTTTTTCCATAAAACTTAATTTTTATTGTTTATTACTTGACATTTTTTATTATTCTTTCAATTATAATTTATTTTGGTGCAAAACCTTTATGATTATTCCTTCTATATAAGAAAATCATGAAATTGTGATTCATTATAGTTTATTTTTTTTATTTGTTTTTATCCATGTTCATTGATCATCACATAAATGTTCATTATTTATATGGACAATGTTCGTCATTTATAGTATTCATATTTATTACTTTTTTATATAATATTGTGTATGATTTAATTTATCCATTAAAAATATATAATTTTCTTTTTCAGAAATAAAAAAAAAATTAAAAATA
The DNA here is from genome assembly GCA_949677035.1 of Omphalea diandra. Classification (NCBI taxonomy): domain Eukaryota; kingdom Viridiplantae; phylum Streptophyta; class Magnoliopsida; order Malpighiales; family Euphorbiaceae; genus Omphalea; species Omphalea diandra. Next base: position 3,158 of record CATIWR010165208.1, on the reverse strand, counting down.
ACTTAATTTTTATATAAAAAACTTTTAAAATTTGAATTAAATCAAAATAAGTAATGATAGAAAATTTGAATAAACTTAACTGAATATTGAATCAATTTGTTTTAGTGAACGTAACAAAGAGAAAAGAATAATAATTTTTTTTAAAAAAGAAATATTGTGTATTTTCTATATTGTATGCACATGTTTTTGGCACTTCGGACTACAATTCTATATGGTTCTGAGTGCACAATATACACACTTACCTTTATCAAACACATATGTGAATGTGATGCAAATAATTAACAATGTTTTGAATGCTGGATCAAATCAATAAAATTAGAAATTAAATTAGTAATTACTTTGATTAAATTTAAATTGATTTTCAATATTATTTTTATATTTGTAATTAGTATAAATATATTTATATATTTTTAATGATTTTTATTTTTAAAAATTATTTTAATAATATAAATTAAATCAAATCAATTAAATTGACTAAACTAAAAATTAATTAAGTGATCAATTTATTAATAAATTTGATTTTAAAAAATTTGTATTCAACTAGTTGTACATCAATTAAGAAAGATTTTCTATTTCATCCAGAAAAAAGTAGCATTTTCCTTTCATTTAAAAAAAAAGGTGTGTTTCATATTGTAGCCAAATGGAATTGTTCATATCCAAATATAATAAAGTAGGTTCGAGCTAATCCAAGGAAGTAAAGAACTTTTGGCCTCAAGTTAACCAAAATTGTACATTTTGTGATTGCATGAACAACATCTATCTTTCAAAATATTAAAAAAAAAATACATAAATAAAACAATGGGTAGGATAAGTGATTTCACCCTCTCTAGCTAATTTATATTTTAGATATACTAATCTCAATTTAATTACATATTATACTTCCCTTTTTATGCCACTCTCTCAAGTACATAAGTAAATTAATTAGTATTATTGTGCCAATAATTTAAAGTAGTCAAATAAGATATTAACCTAATTGAGATACTGAAATTTACCTCAATAATGATAATCAAATATTCAAAAGTTAAAAAATTCAAATTTTAATAATCTCATGACCCTTAAATATTTTTATTATTTATTTAAATTTTACAACAAAATAAAACTATTTGAGTAGTGTGCCCTATAATTCAAATATCATCAATAAAATTTTTTATCTCTTCTAGTCAAAATTAAAATCTATAATTAAGATTAGTTGCAACCCCATCCCATGAGTGGAATGTGGCAAAAAGGAACCAATGACTTGGAAATTCGAGCGAGCAACATGTGAAATAACAGTTTGCTTTTGGTTGCAAATGACCAATCTCATATACTAGGGACAGATAAGAAGCTCCAACAAAAAGTTGAAACGGCTACTACATGAGAGTCATTTGTAGCCCAAAGTTAAAAGCTCAATGGAAGGTGGGTGTTTGGTTAGGGGACAAATGGCCTATTGATAATCTCAACACAGAAATTTCTATATCAGGCTATGGATTTCAACAGTTGAATGAAGTGACTCAAGTGCCCTTTATTTATTAGTCTACGATGGATTGTCTTTTCTTGTATTTAAGGATTTTATCTTCTCGTGAGAAATTAAAATTTTAGATTTATTTTATTTATTTATTTATAATAATAATAAAAAATATTTTTCATAATATAAAATTGATCTTTAACAGTATTAATAATTATACATTGGTTCAATTTCAAAATCATAATTCTATTTTCATCATAATTTTTTTTTGATAACTATGTATTTTTATTAATTATGAAGATTTCTATCAAATATGGTGCTATAGTGTGATATGTATTGAAATTTATATAATATTCTAGAACATATTTAAAAAATAATGTTCAATAATATATTATCATATATTACTAAATAATCAATATCAAATCATTAATTTTATAAAAAAAAAAAGATAAAAACTCTCACTAAGAGAGGCAACATAACAAATCTAAAAAAAAACTCTCAGAAAAAAATAAAATAAAATAAAAATTAATAAATACAGTAAAATAATCTATTTTATTAAAAAAATAAAGAACATGAAGAAAAAAGGAATTTACCCCTAATAAAATATATCTATAATAGTGTTAAAACACTAAAAAAGAAGAGTTATTTTAAAAAAAACAGAAATGATTAGGGTTTTAGGATTATGCTATAACTTTATTTTATTTATTAATATTTAATAGTCCATATTTAATGTGAAAAAAAAAAAGTTCTTCTACTCTTAATCGTCCGAAACAATTTACTACCTAAAAAAAATGATGCCTATTGTTAGCATCACTTACTACAATTATAGTTCTCCATAATATGCCTTATTTTTTTTTCTTTTTTTTAAAAAAAAGAGCAATGTCTTCCTGGTAGGCTTTCCTAGACATATGAAAGTGAAATTGCATGCTAATGTTTTTCATTAGGAGGAAAAAATATATAATAAATGTGATTCCGTAAATGTATGCATAGCTCACAAACAATCATGGAGTATATTTAGTCCATTATTTTAAATATATGCATATTGAATATATTGATAAATTTGAAAATCTATACAATTATTAATTTGTAGTTTCGCGTATTCTTAATATTATCACGATATTTAAGTTCATAAAATTTTCACGAGTTAATGATAATAACATAAAAATTAGTTGTGGATAGTATAGTAAAATTCTTACCACAGTATCTATATAAATATGTTAATAAAGAATTTGTATCATTATGTGTTTTTTTTATAAGAATTATGTATATATTTTTACTTCTGTACTCGATCTTCCTTCTTTTTTTCTCTCATTTTAGGAATTTCTGGCTCAATTTTCTTCACTGGGACGTTTTTACTTTTGTAGGTATATGTTGCATGATCATACTCAATGGGCATGCATAGAGTGATCATGCAAATGAAGGGGAGAAAGAAAAAAGAATAAGGAAAAATTGAAAGAAAAATAAAAAAATGATGTTTTATTAGTGAGACAATGAAATTCAATTCGAAAAAGTTACTATTCTATGAAGGAGAAAAAAAATTAAACATGTATGTGTTTTGTTTTTCTTTCTTTATTTGATCAAAGGAACAAAGAAGATGTAGATTTTGTTATAGTCAATTTGATTTGTTTTTCTTCATCTTGATTTGTTTTCTTCCCCTCCAGATATGGAAAATTAATATGTATCTTTTATAAAAGGAAGGTCCAATTTCACCTAA
>CATIWR010165194.1:0-16692 GCA_949677035.1 Omphalea diandra | reverse complement strand
GGTATAAGTAACCCTACGTCCACTCCTTAATTAATCAATTGGGCATTTCACTATCTCAATGGTGTTTTCAAGCTTACACCCAACTTATACAACTTGTGTTTTAATGGCTAACACACAACCTTACAACAATGTGTTTTCTATGCTAACACAAAACCTTACTCAAGTGTTTCACTAGGCTCACACTTAAACCTTTCTAGAAGTGTTTTCACAGGCTAACACAAAACCATACTACTTGGTGTTTAATGCTCACAACTAACAATCACAATTTCATAAAGAAGATTAAGAAAATGAGTAGCAAAGATTGAGAGCTTTAATCACTTGTAATAAATTCCTTAGCAACCTTCTTCATGGCTGTTTGGTGGAGTATTTATAGCCAAACTTCGCCAAAGAGACGTTGCAGATCATAGCTCATCAAATCTTTGAGTCATGCTTGGCAGATTTTGCATTAAATGCTTGTCAGGATGAAATCGCGGTCTCTACTGCCTTTTGCGGTCGCAAAATCCAAATTCTTCCAAGGAAACCCCGTTTGTGTCTAATAGCTAGTCCACGTGGCAGCTTCTTATTAGTTCACTAGGAAAATATAGCCGTTGTTTTTTACCTACTTTTAGAAGTCGCGGTCGCGAGTTTTATTGCACAGGCTGCGACAGAGGATGCGAATTCATCTGCCAAAGAAGTCATCTTTCTTCCACAGGATTTGCAGTTGCTACCAGCAAGATGCCTCCGTGAAATTTGACTTCCAACAGTCTTCTGGGACACTTGTCAAGCTGTGGTTGTGGATTTGCTTCCCTCTTGAGTTACATTGAAATTCGCGATCGTGACTAAAGCGTGACTTTCACTGCAAATTCATCTGTCACAGAATGGCTTCTTATTTTCCATTGGTCGTGGTCAAGGATGGCTCCGCTATTTCGCCTGTTTGAATTTCAGCATGTCTTAACATGTGTCGCAGTCGCAAATCCTAGATTGCGGTCGTGATCTACATGTCACTTTGGAGTTTATCAACTCCTTTCATTTCTTGTTGGGAGATTGATTCATTTCTGCAAAAACAACACTTATTTGAAATATTAGTGATGATCAATCTACTTTGTCAAGATTAAAAGAGGTTCTAAACTTAGGATTAATCATCCTAGTCCAATAACCATGAGCACTAAGTGCCCTTAGACAAACCAATGGTTCTCCAAACTTAAGACTTAAGCTCTATTTAGGCTCACGAGATTATAAAGAGGATTCATCACTTATGAGCCTTTTACTTTCAAGTATATCAAATAAGGGATCATGACAACTGCCCCCCAAACTTATGGAGCCATTTATAATAACAACCCTTCAACTGCTAGGTGTATGTAGGAGCCAATAGTGCCTTAGAATAGGGTACCCCCCTTGTTTGCATTTTTTAAAGGGGAGTAGGAGTCCTTAAAGAACATGGTTAGGTATCCTTAATGTAAACATAAATGTTACACCACCTTTTTATTGAAATTATTTCCTACATATAAATACTTACGTATGTCCTTTTCCCCGTCATGTAAATGCTTCCTATGTACATCCCTCCCTCCTTAAAGGGAATTTGTTCTTCACTTGTACACATTCCTTTATGTGACGTAAAGAATTCTTCTTTTAATACCTTATGTCTATATTCTATCTAGGCCTTAACTCCTCCTAGTTTGAGGTGACCCTGCACATTCTTTACCCTATGATGGTATAAGAATAGGACCATACTTAGGAAAGAGCCGCTACACCTTGTGTGTAGGAGGAATAAGTCCATGATTATCTTTTTCAAAATAACTTTGTGCATATCATGCATACATGCATTGATTACTTGCTCATGCATCATATTGATAACCTTTGTCTTGCAATTGTCATAACTCTATCTAAACCCTCATGGAAGAGAAGAGGCAACAGACTTGCCAGGAAAAGCAAGACTCTAAGTCTGAGATAAAAACTCGACCCAATCATGGAACAGACCATACCGTTAAAGGTCTTAGACATAATGAAGGTTTACTTCAATCGTAAGATGGAAGAAAAGATTATTGACGAGGTAAATAAATGTATCAATGAAATTCTAAATAGGGAGAGACTTCTGCCAATTAGACTGATAAAGGGAAGGCACCAATAGAGGCATCCCAACCTGTAGTGATTGATGATGATCTATTTGGGATGAAACAATACCATGAAAGCAAGTTTGCTAAGAAAGTGGGAAGTATGGCTACCATTCTAGATAAACCCCTAGAATGTGAGAAGGAAAACACTCAGTTTGCTGACTTTGCCAAGCAATTAGAGAAGATACATAATTTTAGGTGCTAGGAGTTTAGAGAAGGGAACAAACATTAAGGAATTGTTTGCTCATAAACGTGAGAAGCTATTAGCTAATTTTCGCTTGCCAAAATTGCCTAAGTTCACAAGAACTTAAAATGCAAAGAACCATGCCCATTTGTATATTTTATTATGAAGGCATCTAGAGTCCCGATGGATACTATGTTGCAGCTTTTGGAATTCTCATTGGAAGGGTCCACTAAAACTTGTTACTTCAATCAACCAAACACTGTTAGGAAAGACCGAAAGGAGTTGGCCAAAGCTTTTAAGAAGCACTATATGTGTAATTCATATCTAGAGGTCGCACTACAACATTTAAAATTTTTGAAGCAAAATGCTGGTGAGAGCTTCAATGACTGCATGTGGAGATGGAAGATGATAACTTCAGAGATAACCACACGGCCTACGGAGAAAGAACATATGAGCATGATTATAGAAGGGCCTTTGCTTAGCATCAACACGAGAACCAGAGGAATGTTGGTTAGAAACTTTAAAGACCTTTGAGAGGCAGGTTTGCAAGTCGAAGAGTTAGAATCAAAAATAAGAAGATAGTATGGGGGAAGAAGGAATGCTCCGTCTCAGCCTCAAATCAAGGGTAACAAGACAACTGATGTTAATGTAGTGAGAACGCCGCAACCATTTACAGATTTGGGGATGCCTCTATCTAAGGTATTTGAAAGGTGGCAGAAGAAGGGAGTGTTGAAGCCTTTGGCACCAAGGCCACCTCTTAATTTGCTACATAAAGGATATGACACTAATTCTTATTATATTTTTCATCAAAGAGCTAGTCATAATACCAATGATTACTATAGATTGAAGCGTGAGATCCAAGATCTTATCGATAAAAAGATAGTCATTCCACCAAACCCCGAAAGGCTTAGCATTAAAGGGAACCCTTTCCTAAACTATACTAATGTTCCTTGCCCAAGTCAAGGGATATTCATGATAGATTTTGGAATTCATGAGGAAGTTGTTATTACCACTATCGAGTAGGTTATGACTAAGGTCATCACTATTTGCACTATTAATTTATGGGAAAGCTTAGATGAGGAGGCTAAGAAGGAAAAGAGGGAAAGAATGATCCACCTATGGGAGGAGAGTAATAAAGAGAAGGAGATGAAGCAGGTGAGTTATGTGACACTTAGCGAAAATACTACCCTGATAGAAAAGCTCTTAAGGAACCAATAGTTGAAAAAGGGACAAACAAACTTGATGTGAGGGAGAAAGTGGAAGACAACTCCTTAGTGAAGTAGTTGAAGAAGATACCTACCTAGATCAATGAATGGGAGTTACTTATCATTTTTCAATTGCATATGAAGGCTGTGGTAGAAGCTTTATCTAGCCTGAACATTTCCAGTGAAGCCATACTAAAAATTTTATTACATTAGAGACTCACAAGGATAAAATCACTTTTTAAGATGAGGATATGCCATTAAAGGGAAAGGATCACAACTTGGCCATGTTCATCTTTGTTGGGGTAAAGGGAAGGCACACGCCACGCGTGATGATTGATGATGGATTTGGGATTAATATTTGCCCACTTAAGTTATTGTATAAGTTTAGTTTGTTCAAGAAGGACTTGGAGGCTTCTGATAGTGTCATTAGGGCCTATGATGATATTAGAAGGCTAGTTATAGGTGTATTCAAGAATATAGTAAAAATAGGAGTAGTTGAGGCCATGGTGGAGTTCACAACCTTAGACATTTTAATTACTTTCTTACTTTTATTAAGAAGACCATGGTATCATCCTCTCGATGGTGTGCCTTTCACTATTCAACAGAAAATTAAGATTCCTTACCAAGGAGAAATTATGACCATCTGTGTTTAGGTAGGGGAGATTGTATTAGATTTGAGCATGGTTTTTCCACGTCTCCATGGGTTTTAGGTTGCTAGAGTCACATATAAATGGGTTAATCCAAAGGTGATGGGAATTATGAAAAATATGAACTTCCTTCCAAGACAGTTAGGGAAAAATTCTACTAGCATACTAGAGTTTCCAGAGATCATTACTCAAACTATCATGAAAGGGCTAGGGTACTATAGTGAGGAGTTAAAGCTAGGAGTAAGGGACTCACATGGGCCGCCATCAAATTTTTTTATGAAAGAAAGGGAGGCTGCTAAGAAGTTCAAGTGGGTGATGATTGAGAAGAGAAAGTTGCTAAGTAAGGATATAGATTAACTTGAGAAACCTTTCTTCCAACTGGATGTTGGTGAAATGGGATATCAAAATTATCAAGACTCATATGAAGAAGAAGTAGAAAAAGAAGAAGAAGAAAACAGATTGCGTGATAAAAGATGATCAAGAATTAGGTCAATTTGTAGTTCCCTATAGTCTTTAGTCCACATGGCCATGAAAGGATAAGAAGAAGATCACTAATGAAGAGGTAAGGCAATATCTACTAGATCAAAATTTTTGGGTTACCGGGGAAGATCATACAAGGAAGGAGTCTGACTTGACAAAGCAGACCTCACCTTTCATTGACCTAAAATGGGAGTACACCAGGCCATGCAAATTCACTGAAGTTGCTTACACTAGGATAAAGTTGGAGGATATTGAAAGCATGATTGTGAACTCCATTGAGGAAGTAAGTGGAGAAAAAAATGAAGAACTCTATAATAGAAATGGAGCCTATCAAGGCAAACTTTCTAAAAGATGATCAGATGAAATAAAGTTTTGAGGGAATAGTCAAAGTTGTCACTGGTATAAATAATAGGAAAGAAACAGATGTTGTGAAGAATAATGATCTTAAGGTTCATACTGATGGAGTGAAGGTTAAAAAAGAGGAAAAGGTTCAGACATATGAGACTCTAGCCAACTAACTACATGAAAAGGACTTCCTTGCCACTACCAATGTTCTTATTTTCAGTCTCTTTGAGGACAATGATGTATTTCTTTCTAAGTTTAAGGCAATGAATGATGAGTTGGCTTACTTGTGTGATGTGTTTTCTGATGGTAGTGTGCATGGCTTACATCATTTCATGAGCATATTTGACATTAATTTTGTGCATGCCACTTCATTTAATCTTGGCACATAGGAAAATCTTGCTCATTGAGCAATTACTCAAGAAATATCATAAAGTTTTTGCCTGGACACACATGAGGTAAATGAAATAGAAACTATGAAGGATAAGACTGAAAGGGGCCCTGTTAGTCAAGGAAATGGCAGCAAAGCAGTTGAATGCCAAGTTTTTAGAGGTAGTAGACTACCTAGAGTGGTTAGCCAACATAGTACCGATATCAAAGAAGGATGTAAAAGTAAGGATTTGCATCGATTACAGGGATATGAACAAAGCATACCTAAAGGATGATTTCGTTTTGCCATATATTGATGTATTGGTTGATAGCACCACAATGTGTGTTATGTATTCCTTCATGGATGGGTTCTCTAGGTATAAAAAATTCTCATGGCCATTACGAATAAGATAAAAACAACATTCATCATGGAATAGGGGACATACTGTTATAAGATGATGCCATTTGGGTTGAAGAACGCAGAAGCGACGTACCAACGAATGACGACGACCTTATTGCATGACTTAATCCATAAAGAAGTAGAGGTGTAAGTGGATGACGTGATGGTGAAGCCAAAAATAAGGGAAGGGCATTTTGACGCTTTAAAGAAGTTCCTTAAAAGAGTTGAAGAGTACAATTTGAGACTGAATATGAAGAAATATATGTTCGAAGATACCTCTGGTAAGTTGATCAATGAGAAAGGCATTGACATAGATCCCATAAGATTAAGGCAATTCAAGACATGCTCATACCTAAGACATAAAAGAAAGTATAAGGTTTTTTAGGCCTTTGCACTGCATTAGCCAGTTCATAGCGAGATTGACCACCATCTATGAACCTATTTTTGAGTTACTAAGGAAGGATCAACAGGTGGAATAGAATGAACAATGTCAAAAGGCCTTCAAGAGAATAATAAATTATCTAACTAATTCATTGTTATTAAAGCCATCGAGGCTTGAAAAACCATTAACTTTATATCTAACAATGGAAGATAGTTATGTAGGTACCATTCTAGCTCAAGAAGGTGAAGTGGGAAATGAACATGCAATATATTATCTCAATAAGAAGTTGTTATCTTTGAGGAGAAGTATAATCAGGTGGAGAAGACCTATCTAGCACTAGTCTAGGTAATGTTGAAGTTGAGGCACTACTTTCAGTCGTATTTAGTAAAGGTGGTTTTGAAGTTTGATTCAATTAGGTACTTATATAAGGCCTCTTCTTTAACTGAGAGATTAACAAAGTGGTTGATCATGCTAACAAAATTTGATATTAAGTATGTAACTTAGAAGGTGATCAAAGGGCAGACAGTTTCAGAGTACTTAACACAACAACCCATTGAGGAAGGAGAATCTGAGCTTTCGCAATTCCTAAATAAGGGTTTAGGAACAATTGGGACCCAAGGATGGAGAGTATACTTTGATGGAGATGTAAACAAGAAAGGGATAAGTGTAAGGGTAATTATGATTTTACCCAAAGGAGAACTCTTTCCTATAGCTAAAAAGCTCGACTACAAGGTGATTAATAACATGGTTGAGTATGAAACATGTGCATTGGGACTTGAACTACTAAAGCAAATAAAGGTTAAAGTAGCAGAGGTGTTTAGGGATTCACTATTATTTATTTCACAGATAATAGACAAGTAAGAGTTGAAAGAATAACTTTTGACCCTATACCTAAAACATGTGAAAGGGCTGACACAAAATTTTTAAAGAGTCATATTTCATCATCTAAATAGAGAAGAAAACATAATGATCTATGCCTTGGCCACTCTAGTCTCTATTTAAGATGGGCCTAAGTCGATGCCTATAAAGCCACTCAGTACAATATGATCTAGAATGTCGTGTTAAGTGGACACAGGAGTAAAGCAAGTGTCAATGGAAAACCACCCTAGTATTTTGATATACAATGATATATGGAAGATGGCGAGTACCTCAAAGGGACCGAAAGAAAGATAAGGATGTAATTCAAAGGTTTTCTTCATAGTTTACGGTTTATAATAGGGTAGTGTATAAGGGAATGCCTGATGAAGTTCATATATAATGTTTGGCTGAGGAAGAGGCCCATAAGGTAATGAAGGAGGTGCATGAGGGAGTTTACAGTCCCTACATGAATGAGAAAGTTTTGGCAAAGAAAATTTTGAGATTGGAATATTACTGGACTACTATAGAGTATGACTATATTCAAAAGGTTTGAAGTTACAATGAATGTCAAATTCATAGAAGTCTCAGTCATTTGCCACTAACAAAGTTATTGAATTTGACCTCACCTTGCCCGTTTACAGCATGGGGCATCAATGTGATTGAGGAATTTAAGCCAACATCTATAAGGGGACATATGTATATTATGGTAGAGTAGATTACTTTTCGAAGTGGGTAAAGGCTAAAGTCTTTGGTAAGCTAGGGGCAAAACAAATAACATAATTCATTGAGAAGAACTAAATCTATCACTATGGCATGCTACACCATATTATTGCGAATAATGGTGTTCATTTCGAAGTAGAGGTCAAGGACATGTTGAGAAAATATGAGGTAATCCACCATAAATCATCACCTTATAGATCGTAGGCTAACGGAGCAGTGGAAGTAGAGAATAAGAATGTTAAAAACATCTTGTCTAAGATGGTTAAAATGCATAAGGATTGGTTTGAGAAGTTGCCACTTGCCTTATAGGGTTATCAAACTATAGTAAGAGTATCGACTGGGATGACACCGTACTCACTAGTATATAAAGTGGAGGCAGTGCTACCAATTAAATTACAGGTAAAATCCTTATGGGGGTTATTAGAGTTTGACATCCTTGAGTACCAACGGGTAAGAAACAGGTTCGAATAATTGGTTCTACTGGATGAGAGGAGACTGAAGGCATTGTACCATATCCAGTTGTATCAAGCCTAAATGGCCCATGCCTTCAACAAGAAGATCAAACCAAGCATGGTAAGGATCGATGATCTGGTGTTGAAGGAAATTCGATCATAGACTCAAGATCCTCGAGGAAAATTTAAGCCATATTGGGAAGGCCTCTATGTGGTCAAACAAATATACTCAGGTGGCACAATGAAATTAATAGATATGGATGGAAATGAATTCACCGAGTCGGTAAATCTAGACCTACTAAAGAAGTAATTTGTGTGAGGTGTTAGAAAAGTGAAAATAACCTACTAAGTTGAAGATCCGAGAGAGCAGTTTAGGTAAAAATTAGAGCATAAATAATGAAAAAAAGAAAAATAAGAAAAAACTCACTAAGTTGAAAATTTGAAAGGGTAGTTTAGGCAAATTGAGAACATAAAAAAAAAATAAAATAGCAAAAGTTGAAAGAGTGTGATTGACCACTAGGGGACCATCGACAGGATAGCTGGGTAATGACAGAGGAGGCAAGGATGTGTGAGTGGAGAGTCAACAAGACAGAGATATTAAGCAAGATAATCAGATAATCTAATGTGCCAGTGTTAAAAGCAAAAGTCATGCATTCATTTAATGTATAATGTGTAAAGTGTAAATGGTTTGTGTTAAGCATAATCTCAAATGCAAATGCATTTGCATGATTAAAATGAATTCAATCATACATGTCCTTGAACTAGAATTAAATAAAAGATAATTTTTCTCTCATAAATGATCATTGTTTACTATCAACTAATGTGATGCCTAGTATCTAAAGGTCACACAACCATGTCATATAGTATGCATCATCGTTAAACTAAGGGTCTCAACCAGTATAGAAGTCATAGATATAATGGCTGGTACAAGTGGCCTTGACTCTATCTAAGAAACGTTGGATTAAAAGGCTTTTGACGAATGAAGGGAGGAACTGTACCTTGAACTAGAGAGTGCTGAACTGGCGACATACACAGATCAAATTATAGAATGTGCCTAAAGCCAAGGTAGGAAGAATGACACAATCCTTGTAAGTCCTCAAGGTAACATGCGATAGGTTCCACCAGGGACAGTTACAACGGATGTCTGTAACAATAATATGGGACATCCACTCAGTCCATTCGACCCTAATGATGGTTGGTCTAGTCAAGCAATGGTTTGAGTGATGCTATGGATAGTAAAGCCTCGTGTCCATAGATGGGGCAACTAGTAGCCCTAGCCTCTCCTGCAACATATCTGAAAAAAGAATAAAAAAAAGAAAAAAGAAGAAAAGGAAAAATGTTTGTTATGTTGAAAACCTGAAAGGGCAGCCTACACAAAATTGAGTAACCCGTTAGATTAAAAACCCGCAAGTGCAGTCCGGGAAAAGTTAAGGCAGTAAAAGAATAAAAAAAAAGAAAAAGGAAGGGAAAGAAAGGAAAATAGGTTGTAGGAAAAATTTATACCTAAAGAAATAGTGGGCTCCCCGTGAAGGAATGACTAACCCCCAAAGCCATTTTATCAAGCCCTATAATAGTCTTGGCCAGAATCATTGGCACCTGAGTTCTTCCTAACTCAACCCTCTCCAATAGTAAAAGAATCTATAGATTAATCTCCCCTTTCTCCCTCCTTAATAGATAATCGCCCATCAGAATAACAATTACAATATAAGCTTGGGCAATTTGAGCATGACCCACAAAAGGGAAAAAAGTGAAAAAAGGGCCATAAGAATCTTCTCCTCACTTAATGTATACCTGGGTACATTCTCACCTTCCTAATATATGGGTAATCTCTAAGGCGATGCAATTTGATATGTGTCTATGACGTGACAGTCATGAATAGTATAAAATTCCTTTAGCAAAGGATAAATTTCAATATCCCTAAAGTGGAAGGTATGGGTAGTGGAATCCTATAAGTCACAAGCCGCCTGTAGAAAATAAGAGTCAAGAAGAACATTAAAGATGTAACAAAGAGTAAAAAGACCCACACATGGTAGTTTAGACCAAACTCGGGGTGGGGGAGACCTTATAAAGATTACTGCCATATTAGGGAAGTTGAAGGAAGCAAATGATAGTGCAAGTTTAAGATGGGCTCTTATAGTAACAAGCTCAGGCCAATGGGTTGTATAGCCCTTCAGCTGGGTTGTACAGCCCCCCAATGGTAGGATGAACAACACGTCATTTTTTTTTAAGGCAAGTGACGATTTGGGTACCTATCCTGTAAGGCATATATGTAAAGAAAGAAACACCAACATATATTTTAAGATGCACAATCAAGGGGAAAAAATTATATCTTTGTATTAACGGACAAAATATTAAGGTTAGATAAAAAAATGGAGACAATGCTACCTCAATTTGCCCAAACATATCTCAAGCAAGCATCCAAAAATAGGGCTTTCAAATCGCCCTTAAATTCTACGGCTGTACAAATATCTATCAAATAACTTGTACTAAAATGGAAGAAAAAGTGAAAAATCTTTTATGTAGCTAAAAAAGATGAGGGATCAGGGTCTACACAGTACCTCTGCTCCTAGAAGGGGTCACCTTCGAATTTGTGGCCTCGCCATCTATATCCAGATATCCATGCTCTCTGGCCCTCTATGCTAGACCTTCCATCTTCACCTCCACCTCAACGATACATTAATCCTTTTCCCTGATCTCGCAATTTGGACGCTAGAACATCTCTTGTAAGAAACACAAGGGTTAGGATGTTTATGACATAAAGCATACAAAACATGAACCATGGACATGAATACACATATTATTTTATCTATGTTTCGCTAACCTAGATAGAGCGTGTCTGTTGTGTCACAAACCTATTCAGTGGAGCAATCAGGTCCATCATGGCCTCTACCTAAATACGAGGAATCTGTAAGAAAGGAAAAAGGAATGTCATCAAAAGTACGATTGGTAATGTAATCAAGGCATAGTAAATGCAAAGAGATAAAAATACTTACATAAGTAGTCTCAATATGCTCAAAGGCACAAAAAGACCGAGTAATCTACAAGGAAATCATCTACCCAAGGCCATATAAGACTCTACCATGTTGTTAGGCTTGGAGGCCAAATCACTAGCCATTATAGGTTTCATGCTTTCTGAAGCAAATCTGTAGGCTTGCTTGCGACCCTGAATAACAGTTGAGCCAAATCCAGAAGTAAAAGGCCTCTAGGATGCCTGGGCAATGGTACCTTGACTAGTGTGCTGCAGGGCAGTCCTCTTATTAGGCACATAGTAAGGAAATGCATGGGTAGCCACATCGGACAAAAAAAGGCTCCCTATGAGCCCACCGATCATCTAAGACCTATAAAGGATGCTTGTAGAAGATAGGTGCTCTTCTGTCATATATCGCAATACAACGATAAGATCTTTGCCCTTGAGGTCCCTAGCCAAAATAAGCTCAAAGGTGGATGCTACAGAACATGGTGCTCATCAAGACCATCGTGTCAATGAAAGATGCGCTCTCCTAGGTACCACTTTTGAATGGAGGGCCCTCCATCAGCTGGTGACCATAAGAGATAGCCTCAGCCTCAGCCACCTCTAGTGCCCAGCTCATCATAGGACCTCTTTAGTCAAGACACAACTATAATGAAGATGAAAAAACACTATAAGTATAATACCAAGCAATGCAATAGATAATCATGATTAACATAATGATGTCCATGTAGGAAGAATACCTAGTCCAAAGTGATCATGTTGAGGCAAGCACGCCTAGTAGCCATAGGAGAATCCTTATAGCTCATTACATTCTACTATGCAAAACAAGGGTAGCCAACCTCCACATCATTTGCTAGATCCAACCCTTGCAGTAAGCTTAACTCAACAACCCATGCCTATCAATAAGAGATAACATGAGCTTTAAAATGATGAGGAAGAATTAAGGAATAAAGAAATTGACAAAGTACACAAAACTTATGATAAGGACTCTTTATGAGCCGCACATGTAGCCCTGACCCTAAGAGCACCGGTCGAGGTAGTGGTAGAGATATGCTAATGCTGCAGACCCTCATTTGGAGTGGTGTAGAAAATCCAAATCCTCTAGCATGGGTACTAGGCACAGTTTTGTTACCTCATAAGCATTCAAGAATACAGATCCTAATAAGGCGTACTGTAGGTAGCAACGAACATGTTGGTCCACCATCTCGATAAAGTTATCATCAATAACAATAAGTGCATTAGTATGAATGCTCATCCTCATCATGGTCCTGCTCTCCTTCAGCTGGGGAATGCAACCCAAACCCTTCTTCAGATAATCCCTTTAAAGAACTAGGTATTAAACTCAGAGTCAATAGGTAATGGAATATTCAAAAACTGTAACCTAGTCAAGAAAGTGAAGTTCCCAAGAGTTATCGTAAGCTCACTGACCAAGGGTAGGTGGAAAGTATGGGTAGTGTTTGTCCATCACTCTACCCAGGCATGCAGCATTGAAAAGTAGATCCTAGGTGTCTCGTAGGGTAGCATCCATAAGAAGGTCTAGATCTCGGTCCCCTCTAAACGGGCTACTCAGGGGTGCAAATTGCAATCCCACGCCCTAGCAGGCCTACTAAAACTACCTCCTTTCTGAAAGGAGACAATCTCCTAGAAAAAGGAAAAGAAAAAAGGCAATAAAATATTTACACATTTGTCGCAGTTTGAAGGCTAGAGGGTAGTGAAACCTCAAAAAAATTGGATACAAAACATAAGACAAACAAGTTCGTAGAGATAATGAATTATTCAAGTATGTGTCGTAATTACCCAAGAATCTTCTTATGAGTTGATTTCAATTATTTTCCTGTGTAGGTCATAGAATAAAGCCTAAGGCACACGAATCAAGGCAATTAACCAGACTCATGGACAAAAAATAAATTTCACTAAAAATAAAGGGTGAATGCCTTAAAAATCATCTATGAATATTTCAAAGCTAACTTAATGTTCACAAGCAAGAAGTAAATTCATGGGCAATGCTTAAAGGCTACAACAATAAAGTGTATAAAAAATAAAAATAAAATTTAGAAAGACAGAAAATGACACCTACCAATCCCGAGGTGGCTCCTATAAGGTGATGGCATAAGTTGTAGACCATCGGTATATCGTCAGAGAGGATAGCCCAGCAGAATCATCTTCATAGTTGTATTTCTTAATGGACTCATCCACTCGAATCCCTCCTGGGATGACAACTACTCGGAGGCATCAAAGGTCGAAAAGTCCTCATTAACAAACTCCTCTAAAACATCAAACATCTCGTCATTGCGAAACTCATCCATGACAATCATTTGAAGGAATTAAGGAAGGTTAGGAACTAAGTCTAAAGTCTAGAAAAGGAAAGTGTAGAAAGAGAGGAGAAAGACACAAATGAGACGGTGCTCCTAGAGCCCTTATATAGTGGCCTCGGGTTATACAAACCTACAAGGTTGTATAGTAGCTGACTATACAACCCAACTAGGCTGAACCAACTAGGGCTAGGCTTGGCAGGCCCAGTTTTTCCTTTTGCCCACCAAGCCCAACCTCCTTCTAGCTTATTAAGCCTAATTCCCCTCTTTATGGCCAAGAACACCCAAATTATCAAAATACCTCAAGCTTCTCAAAAAATTCTAAGAATGCCCAAATTATTGAAATTCCCTCAGCTTCCTAGAGAGCCCAAGAGTGGCCAATTTATCAAAATACCCTTATCTCCTAAAAAGTTTAGGTGACTAATTACCAAAATACCTTATTGCTTCTTGATTCAAATCAAATAATCATAATGCTTTTCAATGACAAGCAAACTCCCTCTGAGGCCCCATAAATATTTTTCAAGATGGATTTCTCTCTCCAAAATGACAGAACCCAAGGAACAACTTTCTTTGCAAAATAGAAAGATTTGAAAAAGCATTTCCTACAATATCTAGGCCCCAGACCCATTATCTTTAAATGAGGATGGAATCTCATGACAGCTATCAGGGTTATAAAAGCACGAATTCAATCTTACAAATGTCAAAAAGGCCTAGAAAATATGAGAACTATTCAAGGGGCATCTCTGAGCCAAGAATCATCAGTTAAAAAGACCAAAACGTACATTAAGAAATTTAAGAGTAATGTTGATCACAAAAAAGGACCTATTCAAAACAAAATCTTTGGCACCTACTAAAGAATTGCCATAACAACCTTGATACTTAACAAAATGCTGCCAAAAAGCTTAGTATATGCTCGACGACTGCTAAGAAAGAATCCCAATACTTGCTCAAAAGCTGCTGAAACAAGATGATCAACCTTGATACTTGCCAAAGGGCTACCAAGAAGCTTAGTATCTACTCAAGGGCTGATAGAAAAAGATAATCAATCTTAGCACTTGCCAGAGGGCTGCTAGGAAGCTTAATGTATACTCAAGGGTTCTTAAGAAAGAATCCCAGTACTTGCTCAAGGGCTGTTGGAAGAAGATAATCAAACTTAACACTTACTAAAGGGTTGTTAAGAAGTTTAGTACTTGCTAGATGGCTGCTAAGAGTATATACTAAGCTTGGTACTTATTAAAGGGTTGCTAAGCTTGGTACTTGCTAGATGGCTATCAAGAAGCTTGGTAATAAGACAAAATCATGGTATCTCATTTTCATTGATTATAAGTTCACTTTTCTTATATTAGTCTCTCTTCTTCACTCTTTCATCACCTTCATCCTTCTCCTAATCCCCAAATGCTCCTTATACTTTTAAATAAGCTCTATAACACCATTATTTATGATAATATAATATGTACACAATATAAGATAGTTTACCATGAAACTATACAAACATTACATATATGTTCAAGTGTCCCAAATGTAATGGTGCAAGTGTCATCATCGTGCTTATCCAATTCACATATCTAAATGATCATTTATATAATGCTTATGTTCATGTGGGATTACAAATCATTTATGTAATGAATAGGTTTATGTGAGAATGCCAATGAATGTGGATAGGGATGTTACATTTCTTCCCCTCTTAAGAAGAATTTCATCCTCAAAATTCAATACTTGTAAACAAATATGGTTATTATCATTTAATGTTCTCTTTGATTTCCCATGTAGCCTCTTCCTGTGAGTGGTTTCTCCATAACACCTTAACTAAAGGGATTTCTCAAATCTGTAACTGTTTTGTCTTATAACCAATGATTTTCACTGGTTCTTTAATGTAACTTACATCATCTGCAATTGTTATTATTGGATCCCTAAATATATGAGTAGGATCAAACCGATACTTTCTGAGCATACTTACATGATAGTGAATCTGAGCCATCCCTTGTGGTAGTGCTAGCCTGTAACCTAATGGACTGATTCTTTCTAAGATCTCATATAGTCTTACATCACGAGGACTCAATTTCTCCTTCTTTCCAAATAGAATTATTCCTTTCCATGGTGAAACTCGAAGGAACACTTTAGCTCCCATGTCATATTCCATTTCTCTTTTGTATTGGTATGCATAGCTCTTTTGCCTATCTAGTGCTACTTTAAGTTTGCTCTTGATTACCTTTACCTTGTCCACAGTGTCTTGCACTAGTTCTAGTCCTTCTAAAACACGCATCCCTTTTTCATCCAAATAGATAGGACTTTGACATTTCTTACATATAGTGTTTCATATGGTGCCATCTGTATACTACTATGATAATGATTATTATAGGCAAATTCAATCAAAGTAATATATTCATCCCATGCACCTTTGAACTCTATCACACAAGCTTGAAGCATGTCTTCAAGTGTCTGAATTGTCCTTTCTGATTGCCCATATGTTTGAGGATGAAAAACAATATTGAAACTCAACTTGGTACCCAATGCCTATTGCAAACTGACCCAAAATCGAGATGTAAATCGTGGATTTATATTTGATACTATGGACACTAGAATGCCATGTAATTTGACAATTTCATCCATATATTTTTTGGCTAAGTTTTTAAGTGAACTACCCCATCAAATAGGAAAAAAGTGAGTTGACTTAGTCTATCAATGATCACCCATATAACATCATTCTTCTTCAAAGTTCTTAGTAACCCATATACAAAGTCCATAGTTATTTTTTCCCATTTCCATATTGGAATCGTTAATGGTTTCAATTTTTCAGCTGGTGCTTAATGTTTCATTTTGATTTGCTGACAAGTCAAACATGTTGAAACATAGGCTACTACATCTTTCTTCATTTTAGGCCACCAAAAATGAGGTCTCAGGGTATTATACATTTTTGTCATTCCTAGATGCATGGCATATGGAGCATTATGTGCTTCTTCTAGGATTTCTGTTTGCAAGTTATCAAAATTAGGCACACAAAATATGAGAAACCAATATCAAGTAATCTTTGGAACCTTGGAACATCTATTAATCTTTCAAAGAATCCCATCCAACATTCTAGAAATAAACATATAGATGTTAGACATCACTTTCTTAGAGATCATGTGCAAAAAAGTGATGTTGTGTTAGAATTCATTGACACTAATCACCAACTAGCAGATATTTTCACTAAACCTCTAAATGAAGAAAGAATGAACTTCATTAAGAGAGAATTGGGAATGCTTGATGGAAGCTCCCTCAAGTAAGAATTCTTGGTTGA
>CATIWR010165172.1:0-16521 GCA_949677035.1 Omphalea diandra | reverse complement strand
TAAGTTGGGGGAGAGGGGGAGGGGGGGGGGGGGGGGGGCGCAACAGACATAAAAAACATACAAATTTTTTTTTAAATTATAAAATTAATTTATTATAATTAAAAAATAAAAAATTATTATAAATATTATAAGTTAATAATTAAATTATTATCTTTAAAAAAAATTTTTATTTTTTTATTATAAAAAAAAAAGGTTTTAATTTAAAAAAAAAATTAAAATTTTGTTATTTATTTTGCTCCCCCCCCCCCCCCCCCCCCCCCCCTCCCCCTCTCCCCCAACTTATACTATTATTTTCCTTCCCCTTTTGATTGTTTCATGATTCTATCTCTCCCCCTTTGGCAATATCAAAAAGAGGGTAAAGGGAATAGAGCAATTGCATAAAAATAAATAGACAAGTAGTCATAAGGAGAAAATGCATAACAAAGTTAGATAAAGCAATCACAGTAAGATAGAAAATGTCAAAGAACAAACACTTTTTATATATATTCATATCAAGTTATGGGATCACAATTTTTTAATTCAAAAAGAAAAATAAAAAAAATACAAGGATATCCTATACTAGAAAGCAAGAGAATCATCATCATCTTCATAAATTTCTTCTGCTTCTTCATTACCTCCACCTTCTGCTTCATCTCCATCTTGAACTCCATCATGGTCTCTTTCTTTTTGATTATCCTCAAACTCAGTAAAGTTTGAAAGATGGCAAGGAGGAACTCCCAGCTTCTTTTGCAAGTCCACCATGTCACCATGAAGATGTGAGCGAAAAAGAAATCTCCTCTTCATCATCCTCATCATCTTGTCCAATTTGTTGCTGATGGTGGCAAGGGATACTTTTGCTGTATGGTTAGGTTGATGAGGGATTGGTAGGATTCCTTCTTCAATAATAAGCCTCTTCCTCTCAGTGGATTGGGAGGATTCCATCATTTTAGCCCTAAATACACCTAAGGTATAGGTATATGTATCTAAGTGAATGGCTTTAGTATTGATTAAGTAGGTAAGATCAAGAAAATTCTAGGATGTAAGGAGTTTCTTAGTGAGGAACTTTTCACTGTCCTCGTTAAGAGCCCCTACAAAATGATAGATGGATGTGATATGAGATGGAAGAAAAAATTGACTTTTCGGCTTGGTGCTCATATGGATCAATTAATCCACAAGATACCGACTTGTTTAAATCGATTTGTTCTTGATAAGTCATAATAGGAAGGCCAATCTTTTTGCGATACTTTCTTATTCCCATCACCTCTAGCTTTGATGGAAAAGGTGATGATACGATGGAATATCCAAAAAAGTAGGGTTTTTATGTATTTGGCTAATGAGGTTTTCATACCATGTTTAGTTTCAATAGATATTTTCGACCAAAATTCAGAATAGATGACGTCAATAGCGTAGCTAATGAAAGGGATATTTTCTCTGATTTGAAGATTAAAAAGGGAGAAAAGTTGTTCAAATGTAATAAAGTGGGGATCACCAAAAGCCCAAAAAACTAACCCATATTGACCCACTTTCGATTATGCTTTGCGATAAAGTTGTACCATGCGCATGAACTCTCTAACCACTTCTTCATATTCGTGTTCATATTAGAAGAGAAACTCGATCTATCTCAAGTTGAACAGGAATGCATGAATTCATTGTTAAGCCCAAGTGTCTTTAGCATGAAGGTTGAAGGGATTTTGTTAGGGGGGAAAGTTTTGGAGGAATTTATTTTGTAGCATTCTTTTTCCTCCTTGGTAATGCCCTTCATGACATGAAGTGCTAGAAGAGCAAAGGGTTGAGCAATGGCCTTGCCTTTTTTTGCTCTAGAAATTTTCTTATAATCCATTAGAGAAGATTTGAGAGATTTGAGAATTTGAAGAATTTTAAAGGGAGAAATGAAAAGGATTAGATGAAGTGAGGACGATTACTATTTTTAAGGATATTTATAGGCATTTGAAGACTCTGTAAACAATTAGAAACAGCTAGAAAAAGGTTTATAAAGAGATAGAAATGGTTGGCAATCAAATCACTTAATGGTTTGGCAATTACTAAAATTCGCGTCAATAAATTCATGAATCGCGATCGCGATTTCCAAAAAATGTGAGTAACAGAGAAAAATTCCTCAGGAATATGCACTTTCAACTGTAAAAAAATTTAAATCTTTACCAAATTTAGGGTGGAGAGTGATTGTCATGATTGCAAATTGATGATTGTCAGTCAGTTGTCATGGACCGTTAATTCATGACCGTGAACAATGGTTGGCGATCGTGAATTATATGCATCAAGGATAAGAAAAAGAATTAAGTTTTTGAAAAAAAACTCAAAATTGTGATCCACTTGTTGATGCTTAATTTATTACAATATGTCACATAAAAACATAATTGCAGTTAATATTGAGATATCTTAAAAGATCAAGTATCAAATACAATTAACACATAAGATCAAATTTTCACTTTAGGGAGCTTCCATCAAACATTCCCAATTCTCTCTTAATGAAGTTCAATCTTTCTTCATTATGAGGTTTAGTGAAAATATCTGCAAGTTGATAATTTGAGTCAATAAGTTATAACACAACACCACCCTTTTTGGACATGATCTCTAAGAAAATGGTGTTTAATGTCTATGTGTTTACTCTTAGAATGTTGGATTGGATTCTTAGAGAGAGTGATAGCACTAGCGTTATCACATTTAATGAGAATATGTTCAATCACTTTGCCAAAATCTTTTAATTATTGTTTCATCTAAAGGACTTAGGTGCAATAATAACCCGTAGCAACATAGTTGGCTTCCACGATGGATAGGGTAATCAAAACTTGTTTTCTACTAAACCAACATGCTAGACATTCTCCTATAAATTGATAAGTTCCAAAAGTGCTCTTTCTATCTAAAAGACTACCTACATAATCCGCATCCAAATAACCTATGAGACTAAAAGATGAGTTCCTACGACACCATAAACCTAAGTTTAATGTGCCATGTAAATATTTGAAAATTCTTTTAATAGCATTTAAATGTGATTCTTTAGGAGAAGATTGGAACCTAGCACACATGCATACACTAAATATAATATTAAGCCTATAAGTAGTTAGATAAAGTAGAGATTCGATCATACCTCAATATCTCTTTTTGTCTATTGTCTTACCCGATTTAGATAAAGTAGAGATCCAATCATACCTCGATATCTCTTCTCATATATCGTCTCACCTAATTCATCTTTGTCCAACTTGATGGTAGCACTCATGAGGATTTTTGCTACTTTGCAACTACCCATGAAACTTCTTGAGTATCTCCTTTGTGTATTTGGCTTGGTTAATGAAGATTTCTTCTTTAGTTTGCTTGATTTGTAGACCAAGAAAGAACTTGAGCTCTCACATCATGATCATTTCGAATTCCCTGGTCATACACTTAGCAAAATCCTCACAAAGAGATTCATTAGTAGTACAAAAAATGAATCATCAATATAAATTTGTATAATAAGTGTATCATGCTTGTGCCTTTTAACAAATAATTTAGTGTCCACCTTTCATTTTTCAAAAGACATGAACTAAGCCTTTGATACCAAGCGCTTGGAGCTTGTTTCAATCCATACAAGGCTCTATTTAATTTAAAAATGTGATTAGGAAAATTTATGAGACTCAAAACTAGGAGGTTGTTCAACATAAACTTCCTCCTCAATTCCTCTATTTAAAAATGCACTTTTTACATCCATTTGAAAGAGTTTAAAATTCATATGGCATGCAAAGGCTAAAAGAATCCTAATGGCCTCTAATCTTGCTATGGGAGCAAATGTTTCATCATAATCTATACCTTCCTTTTGGTTGTAACCCTTAATAATCAATCTAGCTTTTTTCCTAGTGATGAAATCTTACTCATCTAACTTATTCCTAAACACCCATTTGTAACCTATAATTGAGTGTTCTTTATGCCTAAGGACAAGTTTCCATACCTTATTTCTCTTAAATTGGCTGAGTTCCTTTTGCATGGCAGTCACCCAACATTCATCATCAAGAGCCTCATCAATGGATTTTGGCTCAAGTTGAGAAACAAAAGCAATATTATTATCTAAAATATTAAGTTGAGATCTAGTACTTACACCCTTAAAGATATCACCAATAATAAAATCATTGGGGTGATCATTAGAGAATTTCCAATCCTTGTGTAGATCTTTACTTGGCTAAACTTCTTATTGATGTTGTGGTTCCTCATCTATTATTGATGATTATCTTTATCCTATTTTCTTGTAGTGTCTTCTAACTCTAATTTTTCAAAGTCACCTATAAGATCATCAATAAATATACCTTTTCTAATATCAAGTTTACTAGATTCATCAAAAACAACATTTATAGACTCTTTAACTACCATAGAATTCTTATTAAAAACTCTATAAGCCTTGCTATAAGTGGAATAACCTAAAAATATACCTTCATTGGTCTTAGAATAAAATTTCTCAAGATTATCCTTGGTATTCAATATATAGCACTTGCAACCAAATACTCTTAGGTATGACACCTTGGGTTTTCTACCATTCTATAGCTCATAAGATGTTTTATTGAGAATGGGTCTTTTAAAAACTCTATTTGCAATACAACATGAAGTATTAATGGCTTCGGCCCAAAAGTAATTCGACAAAGAATACTCATTGAGCATGATTCTAGCCATTTCTACTAGTATTCTATTTTTCCTCTCTGCAACACCATTTTGTTATGGTGTTCTAAGAGTTGAAAAGTTGTGAAAAATTCCATTCTCCAAATAATAAGTTTCAAAAGACTAATTGTGAAATTCTTTTCCATGGTCACTTCTTATAGATGAAATGAAGTAACCCTTTTCACTTTGAATTCTTTTTGCAAAGCCATTGAAAGCATCAAAAGTATCATTCTTATGAGCTAGAAAGGACACCTCAGTAAACCTAGAATAATCATAAACTATGACTAGTGCATAATGTTTTCCACCTAAGCTAGCACTTCTAATAGGTCTTATTAAGTCCATATGCATTAGTTGAAGGGGTATAGATGAACTTACAACATTTTAGTTTTGTAGGAGGCTTGATGTTGCTTCCCTATTTGGCAATGACCACATGTCTTGTCTTTAGTGAAACTTAGCTTAGGAAGGCCTTCCACTAGCTTTCTTTTTGATTGTCTTTGTAGCAAATCCATGCTTGCATGTTCAAGCCTTCTATGCCATAACCAAGCCTTATTACTAAAAGACATAAGACACTTGAAAGATTGGTTAGCCAAATTGTCTAAGTCAATTGAGTAGGTATTGCCTTTCCTTTTACCTTTGAAAACAATCTCATCACCCACTAATGAAGTGACTCGACATTCTCTATGATCAAAGGTGACTTTATTACTTTTGTCACATAATTGACTTACACTCAACAAATTATGTTGTAAGCCATTAACTAATAAAACATCATCAATCAAAGAACAACAATTCTTACTAATGGTTCCAATGCCAATTGGCTTACCCTTGGCATTGTTACCAAATGTGGCATTTCAACCTTCTTTTTCTTTCAATGCCATGAATAGCTTTTTATTGCTCGTCATATGCTTAAAACATCTACTATCCACATGCCAATTATATGATTTATTGGTGGTTGCCACAAATCCCTACATAATACAAGTAAATCACTTATTCTTAGGTACCCAAGCATACTTGCGTCCTAGAAGGTTAAGAGTTAAAGGGTCTTTTAATTTGAGGTGGGCCTTCCAAATATAATAATGAATATTAATGTTCCCATATTTCATGCAATAGTGACATTGGAGTTTAGACTTGTGAGTTTTTCTCCTATACATAAACTTAGTATAAGTAGGAGGCCTTTTCATACTTAGATGGTGAGAATGTATGCCAGTGTATGAGTGATTAGAAGTGGAAGATAATTTTTTATGTCTGTGTGTTTGAGCATGATTCTTGTCATAAATGTAAGCATAATTTGCTATTTGAGCCTTTTTGAGCCATGAGTGGCCTTCCTTTGCCCTTGGGCATAGGTGGCTTATTGCTAAGAGCACCTTTCTTCCTCATGACCTCAGTACTTGAAGTTTGAGGTGTTGTTTCTATAATGAATGTAATGAGTGAAGATGTGGAGGTTGAGGCTTCATTAAATCCTAGACCATGCCTTATTAAGGGAGGCCTTTATGATACTATGAGTGTATCCAAAGCTTATTTACCCTTATGAAATTTAGAGATAGAGCTTCTAAGCTCAATGACTTCTCCCTTTAGAGTATCATTCTATTTTCTTAATGAAGCTAATGATGAAGATGATTTGGAAAGATTTTCCATTGATTTTTTGAGTTCTTCATTTGAAGTCCTCAATTCACTTACAAGATCATCAAGGGATTTGTAAACATCCTTTAATTTTGAGTATTTTCTCTTGTAAGATTTCATTTATGATTTATACTTGTCATATCTCATAGTGAGAGCTTCTAGAAGCTCTTCATCTCCATCATCTAAGTTATCATAATCTAAATGAGAAGTAGATGAATGGTTACCTTATTAGGAGAGTCTTCTTGAGCCATGAAGCATATGTTGGAAATCTCTTCATCCTCACTTAAGCTATCATCCCAAGTGGCTTTGAAGCTTTTTCTCTTTTTTTTTATCCCATTTATTCTTCTTCTTTAGATTGGGACAATCATATTTGATGTGGCGTTGCTTGCCACACTCATAACAAGTTACTTCATTTGAACTCTCTCTAGGATTAGGAGTTGTCTTTTTGAATTTTCTTATTTCTTTTCTTCTTCAAATGAGCTCCTTAGTCCTTCTTGAGAGCATTGCTAGCTCTGCTTCTTCTTTGTCACTCTCTTCTTCACTTGAGGTAGTTTCCACTTCCTTCTCTTTAGTTAAAAATTTGAGTGCCAAGGTTTTCCTTTCATGTTTTTTTGATTTTCTCCTTGGCCCCTCAATTTATTCATTTCCTCATCCATTTTTTAAGCTAACTCATGAGTTAAGAGTTTGCCTATTAAAACATATGTATGAACCTTCCCAATCTCGGATTGGACTTTTGAATGCTGCATACTCTTACACCAAATTTATCTAATGGAAGAGTTTAAAGGATTTTAGTATTCACCTCATAGTTGGTAAGAGTTCTTCCAAATTTCTTATTGTTTATGATAATAGAAAGGAGTCTATTTGTCATTTCAATGATACTTTCATGGTCTTTTATCATGAAAAGTTCCTTTCATGTCACATACATTTCCAACCTACTTGATTTCACAAGTGTTGTGCCCTCATGATAGTTTTCTAGGGTCTTCCATATGGCTTGAGCTATTTAGCAGTGTTGTACTCTTCCAATCTCTTCGTTCGAAATAAAGCTAAGAATAATTGTCATGGCTCTCTTGTTCTTGCCATTTGACCTTCTATGGGCTTCAATCCATTTTTCTCTGAGAATTAATTCTTCATTTCCATCCACTACTTTTATGGGTGGCTTCCATTCTTTGACTACAAGATCCCAAAGATCCACTACATCTGTATCAAGATAAATCTTCATCCTATACTTCTAATGAGTATAGTCAAATCCATCAAAGTATAGCTTGAGGTGTCAGTGGATTCCCTATTGTGCCATGATCTTTGCTTACCCAATTAAGGTTTGTTTGTGAGACTTGACTCTGATACCATTTGTTGGCCTCAAACACTAAGAAGAAGGGATGAATTAGTGATAAAAAAAATTAAAATGAGGAATAAGGTGTTTAAGAAGTTGAGTAGAAGAAAAGAATAATAGACACAAGAGTTTATAGTGGTTCGGGTATTAACCAACCATACGTCCACTCCCCAATTCTCTACAGTTGGATGTTTCACTTAACTAAATAGGTGTTTCCAATCTCACACCACACTTTTACAACTTGTGTTTTCTAGGCTCATACAAAAACCTCTTATAAGTATTTTCAAGGCTCACACTAAAATCTCTCACAAGTGTTTTCAAGGCTTACACTAAAACCTCTCATAAATGTTTTCAAGGCTCACACTAAAACCTCTTACAATGGTGTTTATTGCTCACACAAAAAATAATCATTAAAGGATAAATAAGAATTGAAAGACTAAGTAGCAAATTAGCAATAGTATAGTTACAAATTAATGAATTCTCTTGCATTTACATCTGTTCGGCATAGTAGTTATAACTCATATCCACCAAAGAGATGTTAGACTAAAACTATTAACAAATCTCCAAGATGTGCTAGGCAGATTCAACATTAAATGCTTGTTAAGCTAAAGTCGCGATCGCTGCTACCTTTTCGCAGTCGTAAATTTTCAATTTCCATAGAGGAGCCAAAAATTTTAGCAAAAAACACCATTTGTGTCTAACGACTAGTCCACGTGTCAGCTTTTCATTGATCATCTAAGAAAATATAGTCATTTGTGTTCTAACCATACTCAAAAGTCATGGTTGTGAGATATCAATGCCTTGGGCTCGACTAAGACCGTGAATTCCTTTATTTGAAGAGAAAACTTCAACTGCTTGAGTTGTGATCACGAACTAACTTTTACCCTTGGGGTTTTTTTATCTTCAACAGACACCTGGGACATTTAGCAAGTTGTAGTTATGGCTTTGGTTCCTTCCTTTGTCATTATGAAAGTCGCGGTTGCGACTAAGATGTAACACACATCACAAATTCTTCTGTGACTAAGGCTTTGCCAACTTTTAGTGTGTTGTGGCAGTAAAGATGTCCACGAATTCCTTTGGCCTAACTTCATATTTCCTTGTGACTGATTTGCGATTGTGATTTACAATACAATGACCGAGAATTAGAGTGAACTTTACAAGGTTGGAGATTTAAACTCCATCAAACTTCCAATGATAAAATCTAACTTATAACATGTAAAACATCACTTAATGAAAGCATTAGAATTGGTCAATGTCTATTTTCAAGATCAAAAGAGGTTTATGACTTAGGTTAAATCGACCTAGTCCAATGTTTACCACTAACTAAATTATAAAATCTAACCTCACCCTTGCCATTTATAGCATGGTGCATTGATATGATTAGAGAAATCAGACCAGCTTCCACAAAGGGAATCAATATATTGTAGTAGCAGTGGACTACTTTTTGAAGGAGGAAAAGGCTGAATACTTCGATTAGCTGGAGGCAAAATAGATGGTACGATTCATTGAGAAAAACCTCATTTGCCACTATAGTATGCCACACCATGTTGTCATGGATAATGATATCCTTTTACAGGCAGAGGTTAAGGTCATATTGGAAAAGTACATAGTAGTCCATCATAAGTCATCGCCCTATAAGTCGTAGGCTAATGGGGCAGTAGAAGCAACAAATAAAAATGTTAAAAGTATCTTTACAAAGATGGTTGAAATGTATAAGGACTGGTATGAGAAGTTACTATTCATCCTATGGGGTTATCAAACTATTGTAAGAACATCGATTGGGATGATGTCATACTCTCTAGTATATGGGATGGATATAGTACTGCCAATTAAGCTATAACTAAAACCTCTTTAAGTATTGGTTGAATCTGACATTCCTGAGTACTAATGAACAAAAAGTAAACTTAAACAACTGGCTCTACTAGACAAAATGAGAATGAAAACCCTACATCACATCCATTTGTATCAAGCTAGGATGGCCTGCACATTCATTAAGAAAATCAAGAAAAACATAATAAAGGTTGGTGATCTAATGCTAAAGGTAGTCCGACCACATACTTGGGATCCTCGAGGGAAATTCAAATCAAACTCAGTAGGCCCTTGTGTTGTCACATAGATATACTCATTAGGACTGTCATCAATGATCTAGGGTGCATAATCCCGTGTGTTGGACCTTGACATGATCCTGCTCCCCTTGAGCTGGGGAACACATCCAAGGACTTTTAATTGGTAATCCTTCTAATGAATTAGCTTATGCATGCTAAAGTCCATGGGTAGAGGAATGCCTACGAAGCGCAACCCAATCAGAAAGTTAAAGTTTCCAAGCATGATTGTCAACTCTCTTATTAGGGGCAAGTGGAAGGTATGGGTTATGTCCATCCACCACTCAAAATGTGCTTGTGTCATCACAAAATTTACCTTTAGGGCCTCATTTAGTAGAATGCATAGGAAAGTCCAAATTTCAATCTCTTATATACAGGTGATGACATGGGGATGTAGTGTAGAAGCCATTCCCTAGAAAGGCCCAAAGCCTTGCCTCCTTTTTGGAAGGCAACAATACCTTATCAAATAAAAAGAAGGAATATTTTAAAAAAATGAACGTTTATCTAGGTCAAAGGATGAATAAGTCAAAGAATTCCAAATATAGGAATAAAATAGCAATAAATCCTATTTTTAGAGTTATCCTAGTTGTTAGAGTTTATTCACAAATTTTAAGAATAATCATGAAATTAATTTTCTTAAAAAAACATAGATCTAATTTAGCATCCACAAATAAAGTACCATAAAGCTAATTGTACATTAAAGCCCATGTGCACAAAAATTGAGCTAGTCAACTACTCCAATAAATAAAACATAAAATTTCATTAAAAGCTTAGAAGTTATCTTTAAGTATTTTATAAGCTAACCTAAAGTTTATGGGCAGAAAAGAAATTCCAGTGCAGCACCTAAAATTTATAGTGTCAAAGAAGGTGAAGGATCAATAAAATAAAAGGAAAAGAAAGGAAATGGATATCTATCACTCCTAAGGTGAATTTTGCAAGATGAAGTTATAAGGTATAAACTGTTGGTGTGTCACCAATTTAAGGAAAGTTGAGTGGGATCATCTTTATGACCACACCCTTTAATGGGCTCACCTGCGTGAGCCCCCATTAGCATCATAGTTCCTTCAAAGCGTTTAGCGTTGTTATGTCCTTGTCGAGGAACTCTTAGACATCAAACATCTCATCGTCATGATATTCGACCATGGTAAACTCTAAAAGCAAAAAGGAATACTAAAGCTTTTAGAAAGAAAAGGAAAAGAGAGAAAAGGAATAATGCAAATGAGGCAGGTTGCTTTCATTGGTGTATATATAGTGGGCAAAGTTTGTATAGCCCAGGCTAGTCCATACAACTATCATTTGATCTGTACAAACCCCTTAAATCAGGCAGGCACGAATTAGGCCTTTTAAGCCCAACTTTCCTTTTAACCTTTCAAGCCCTATTCCATTTAACTACCTAATCCCGAATAAGTTCCTTTCAACCCCATTCTCTTATTTTTTTTTTTTTTATTAAAGAGGACTCGCCCAGATTTTAAGATATCCAATTGATTAAAATGCCCCTGGCTTCCTAAAGAGCTTCAAAATATATAGTTTACCAAAATTCCTTTAACTCCCCAAAAAAAGCTCAAATTGACAATTTAGTGACCTGTGACACTAAGCAAATTACCAAAGTACTCTTTCCATACTAAGACCTTAAGGAGACAATTCTATCCTCTAAAATATCAACCAAATTTCTAAATTACCCTCAAATACATCATAGACTAAAACACCAAAAAAATTATCAAAATACCCTTATTGCTTTTAGAGCAACCAAATAACACTCCAAGCTTTTCGGATGCAAATCAAATTGCCCAAATGCCCTTTAATGACAAACTTAACCTCCTTTGAGGCCTTAAAAATATTTTCACTGAAAATCTCTTCATCTCATAAATGTTAAAACCTAAGGAAGCACATTCTGCGACATCTAAGCCTAGGCTCATACCTATTACCCCATTATAAGAATAAACTCCTATAATAGTTAGAAGGCTACAAATATGTCAATTTAGTTTTGAAGGTGCTAGAAAGGGTCGAATGACACAATGACCCCCCTATGGGACATCCTTAGGCCAGAACTATATGTCAGAAGGACTAAAGTACCCACAGGGAAAAGATTCAAGGAGACTAGTGACTGCGATAAGCCAATTACCAAATACAAAACCTTGATACCAATTAAAGAGTTGTCAGTACCTCCTAAGTACCTACTAAAAAGTTGTTAAAGTACATAAAGTACCTTATACCTGCTAGAGAGCTATCAGAACTAGTTTAGTACCTGCTAAAATGTTACTAAAGCATGTAAACACTTTGTACCCACTGGAAAGCTACCATAACCTCCTCATTACTTTCTAAGGAGCTACTGAGGACCATTACAAGCACTTGGTACCCACTAGAAAGCTGTCATAATAAACTTTAGTACCTATTAGAGGAGTAGCTAAAGGCCTATATTGTAACATCCCTATCCATATTCATTTACATTCTTACATGACCATATTCATTACATAAATGATTTGTTATTCCACTTGAACATATGCAATAGATAAATGATTATTTACATATGTTAATTGGATAAGCACGACAATGACACTTACACTAATGCATTTGGAACACTTAAACATATATGTAATGTTTGTATAGTTGCATGGCAAATTATCTTATGTTGTATGCATGTTATAATATCATAAATAATGGTGTTTTAGAGCTTATTCAAAAGTATAAGGAGCATATGGGGATTATGAGATGGGTGAAGGTGATGAAGGAGTGAAGAAGAGGGACTAAAAGAGCAAAAGTGAACTTCTAACCATTGGAAGTGAAACACCATGATTTTGTCTTATTATAATAGGTTTACAAATGGAATTTGTCATCCTTTAGGATCAGATTAGAAAGGTTAAATGTAAGGGGTAGCAGAAGAAAGAGAGAGCAAAGGAAGAAGGAAAGAAAGGAATAAGAAGAAGGAGAGGGATAAGAGTGAGTTGCTTAGGAAGGATTTCATTATATCATAATGTGTCTATTTTATTTAAAAAATGAATCAAATCATTTAGATAAGTATATCTAGAGTTATTACTATAAGAGTATAGTAAGTTCAAGTTGCCATATAAGGAAAATATACATAAACACTAAGTCCACTTGCATGGATCATGCCATTGTTGCATACTAAGCATTCATAATCATTTTGACATACTTATAACTATGTATGTATCAAATTTTAGGATCTCAACACTTTGAGGAAGCCTTAGAGAGAGAACCAAACCTACCATAAAGGTTGGTCACATTAAAAGGTGAGTAAAAACCATAATTAGATTCTAATGTGTATGTGTGACAATTTTATGATATGATTATGTTCTATTACATGTATATGTGATTGAATTGTTACACTTTACATGTGAATATAAGTCAAGTGAGAATTATATACTCTTAATGATTACTTGATATACAATTATGAATGAACATTAACATGTGGGACTAAAAGGATGTTGTGATAGGCCTATCAAACACTTGCAAATCATATGGAAAAATGACAAATATGTCATTTTTGTGCATGTTATTGATCAAAGGATTCACTTGTTATATCTTAGCCAGCAAAATCAAGTGTCATTTAAATCACATGAATTTCCGAGAGTAGTGTTTACCTTGCAAGGTCACGATAAAAATCAATCTATTACACTTGCACTTGCATATTTAATTGTTATATTTATAATGTATCTTGATCATATTTGAATGTTGGTTGTGCCATAAGAATTTGATTATTATTTTTATTCATTGAGTTACGACTCACCAAATCGTAATTATGTTTTTTAGATACTGAAGCATAAAGTTTGGATAATTTGGTGCATAGAGTTTTGTATAAAGACACATGGGCCACAGGTCGT
This sequence comes from Omphalea diandra, assembly GCA_949677035.1. Classification (NCBI taxonomy): domain Eukaryota; kingdom Viridiplantae; phylum Streptophyta; class Magnoliopsida; order Malpighiales; family Euphorbiaceae; genus Omphalea; species Omphalea diandra. The sequence goes on along the minus strand of CATIWR010165172.1, from coordinate 3,016 downwards.
CGACTAAATTCCAACTCTCCCTCTCCTTGTGTCATGTACATACATTTAGATAGGAACCAGTTTATGATCACTAGTCTTGAAAATTAGCTAACATATATGTATTTTAAATACGTGTTGGATTGAGTATGTATGATGAATAAACCTTATGCATATGTATTTTTAGACATTAATGCCATGATTTGTAAATGAAATTGGTTGTTACATGTATCATTTGGTATCCTTACTAACGTTCATATTCCTTACATTACTTTGTAGACACTTATTCAAATAGTCATTTCTCAAATGTTGTTTTCCAAGCCCCACAAAGTAAGGGTAAACTGTAAGCATCAGATTCTGGACATTTAAATGCAAAGCCCGATGATGAAAATCACTAAACACACCCCAAAAAATGCATGATAAATTACCAAGGAAAGTGATAAAGGCCTTAAGAAACCTCAGAGGAGCCCAAAGCCAAGCCTAGGACCAAAGTTCAAAAATAAGGCTAAAACTAAAGCCTAAAGCCAAGCCCACAAATGAAGCCCAATTTGCCAACCTGAAGTGAATGGGTTGTACAACCTATTAAGAAAGGTTGTACAACCTAATAATTAAGGTTGTACAACCTAATGATTAGGGTTGTACAACCACATCTAGAGTTGTAAAACCCTCTTTTAAATCCTAATCCCTATAACCTTCTAAAATTTATCCCCCCCTTTAACCCTAAATTATATAGCCCTAGTTGATGGATGTATAATTGATAGCCCATGTGCAAACCCTTATTCTAAGAGATCATTCTCCCTTTTTATGATTGTTTACATATATTTTATAACTGAAATCCTATCTAGCTCTATGCACTCATCAACCACCTATAAATATCCTCTTATTTAAATAGGGAGGGAGAGCCTTGGAAACCCTAATAAAACTTTACAAAATTTGCCCTCAAATCATACTCAACATAAAAACTAAGAATCATAACTCATTCCAAGGTATAACAAAGCATATTTCTTTCACTTATTGCATTCTTTAATCATTTTTTTATGGATATTAATTACTAAGTGAGCCTTTGAGGGTAAAAGATCAGGAAAGAAGGCATCCAAAACCCACTTATCTCCTTTTTCTTGATCTTCTTATATTTTCAAAATACTAAAATTAGAGTTTATACAACCTTGATTGTAGGTTGTGCATCTTCCATTTTAGGTTGTACAACCTAGTTTATCTAGAGACAACCCTACAAAATTATTTTATTCTCTTTATGGATTTGTCCTTTTTTTGAAACCATTTTTTGAGATGTTTTACTATTTCAATAGCATAATAGGATGAGGCATAAAGCCTTAGGACTCCTATTCACTCAAAAAATGATACTTTAGCATGGTCTTAAAGTGATTTCATAAGTCCTCCTTATGTAATGCTTTATGTTCTTCCATTTAAGATTTCATATGATTATTATGACTATGTTTTTAATCATTTTATGGCAATGATCAAGCAAGGAACTTGAGGTTCCAATGATCTTGAGAACCCCTTTTATGATTATATTTATGCTTAGAATAAGTGAATAGTATTTTGGCCTTACAATTTCCCATTTTGCTAATGGCATTCTAACCTTTGTGATGGTTAGTAGTGTTTATGGATGCCTAGCTATTTTAGAGCAATAACATAGAGAGTTCATTAACCCTAGGACCTCTTTTGTAATGATTTATCCTTAGGCCATTGGTGATCCTCCATTATGTTTTGCATTCCATGTTTATGGTTTCTTGCTCTTCATAATGCATATATTTGTGCTCTAATATTTTAATGCTCTCTATATGATGTTAGGATGTGATATTATGGACTTAGATGCATCTTTATGCACTTTTTCATGGGAGAGATGGTAATATATGCTATGTTTCTTCTTTGTGCTTTGAGTTCATTTGGCTTGTCTTATGTTCCTTCTACTTACTAACTTGTTCTCTTCCATGGATTTTTGCCTTGACAAAAGTTAGATGGGGACTCCATAAGTTTTAAGGATAGTACCAGTGTATTGTCCTGACTTGGTCTCTCAATGACCATGATTTGGATTTAAGGCTTTAAATTTACACAAGGCCTAAAGGGTCCAATGTTGATCCAAACCCATGCCACATTATAGAGTTATTACCAATGTTACTGTCCTCTGAATTCCCTATTGATTGATAAAAAGATGAAGTCGCAAGCAAGATTTTACTAGTTCAAGTGAAAACTCGAGGGACTCATAAATGTTCTAATTAAATTTCCTAATTTATTTCAAGTAAAACTCTAAATCTAAATCTTAGGATTCACTTTCATTTAATTCATCAAATTCATTTTGTTTGAATCTAGTCACATCAAATAAAATACTATAGATTGAAAATAAATATCTTAAAAACATATAATATATCTATTTACCTTCAAAAGACACTTGATAATCCTCCAAACCTTTAAGATATTTATCTAAAACCTTTACCAAAAGCTTTAATCCATCTCTTACTATTTGTTATTCTTTTCTTTCTTAGCTCTTCCTCTCTATAACAACTCTCCCTTAACATGAAGGAGAGTTGCAGCCACCACTTGCCCAACGTGTGCATATAAGCATACCTAACATTTACTTAACCTAACTTATCAAATTACTAAAACAACTCTTTAATATATTATTAAACTAATTCCTTTAAACTTTAATCTTATTAATTCATCAAATTATATAATATTGACACCTATGTAATGATCGTATTCATATTTGCTCTGATACCAATAAATGTAACGACCAATGATACCACAAATTATAACGTCACAACGTGGCTGCAACTGGTACCTATCAGAGCACTCAACATATGGGATTTGCCCGTCGGCCCCGCAATGTCATACACATCGAGATTTGCATTTCTGCCCTGTGTGTGTTTGAATCCTTTGATACCACCAACTGTAACTATTGTCTTTAGTTGCAAATCATGGCATTTCATGTTCAGAAATGCATACACATTAAGGTTTATTCATCATACATATATAATCTCATATGTATTTAATGTACACATGTGTTAACTAATGTTAGGAC
>CATIWR010165164.1:0-24922 GCA_949677035.1 Omphalea diandra | reverse complement strand
TCAGCATTTCTATGAATTTCACCCATCATAACAACAAATCAACTGTAACCTGGCTAAGCGAACATGATTGGAAAATTAACACAGGATCACACAAGCATCTGAGAAGAGAGAGAGAAGAGCGTCAGTTTGGGCGAGGAAATTGAAGGTATAGTCGAATAGGTGGTGAAACCAAGGTAGAGTCGGCGATGATGGTGATGCCAATGGGAAGGTCTAGTTTTCTTGTTGCTCTTCTTTTCTTTTAACATGCGGGTTTTGGTTTGATTTTTAAAAATAGAATTGGAAATGTGAAAATAATAAGATTAACTAAACTAAGAGTGAAGGATATTTTAATAGAATTTTTAAAATTAAAGGATTAAATAGTATAATAGGATAAAATTTAAGGGGTCATTGTATTTAAATTTTTTTTTTAAGAAAAATTAGTTCAAGTAAAACTTATGGACGATTATTACCGTCCATAAATCACATAAAACCTGGAAAACACATTAACGGTCCCCTTAGCTAGGGTTTTTCTTTCTCATTTCCTCTCTATCCGCTGCAGAATGACCACCGTGGTTCCTACCTCCGAAGAAGATCCTGCGCTCGCCGTCGTCCGCTTTACTTCTGAGCTTGCCTGGGTCGACGCTGGTCCCGAGGTATCCGATCAAGATTTCTGCCTTTATATCGTCCTTTGCTGTCTTATCAATCGCCATCTCACTTATAGCATTTTATTTGATATTCGGCATGCGGATTTTGGCAACTGACAAATTAGAGTTACCAATTAAGAATATGGAGACTGATTTTTTTTTTTAATTTTGTGCTTGCTGATTTGTTTCATGTTGACTGCTTAAGGAACAATACTTTACAATTGCTGTAATGTGATAGTGCTCAGGTAGTGTTTGGAATGAATTTGATTTGCAAGTGAATTTTCATGTTGGATCAAATATAGAATTCACTTTGGATTCATAACCTTATTAACTTATACTTTGAATTTGTCCAAAGTCTATCAATGTTAGTGGAATTTGACTTAAGCATGACTGATTCCATGGAATTATTTTTAGAAATCTAAATGAATTTGTTAACATAGCAAATATGACACATGTAGATTTGTAAATGACTTTAATAAACTGAACACATCCTCAGAAAATGCCTAATAACTTGAGAAATTATAATTGATGGGCATGAAGTGACTGTTTGGGTTTCTGTGATTTATACAACTGTTTGCATAGTGAAATATAAATGTTCTTTTTATTTCTAAAAAACGAAAAGAGATTTTCATGCATGATTGAATTTGGATATGTATTTGTGGTAAAACAAATTTTTATTTACTGGAAAACGAATTTATTTGTGGATTGGTTGCCTCAGGTTGCAGAGCAGCAAGTTACTAGGCTTTGTGTAGAAGCACAAGAATGTATGGTGATGGGCAGATGGTTGGACGTGGCCTCTTTAATACTCGCTTCAGCTGACTTAATAGTCTCCAACTCTAAGGTCTCAGAGAAAGGTATTGTTCTTGTTTGTGATTGTGAAATTGTATGATACATCTCTTGCAGTTCAGATGGTTAATTGGAGCTGTAGTGTGTATTAGAGAGGGTGGTAGCACTAAACTCTAAGCAAGCGCATGATTGAATATACGAGGACAAAATTGTAATGCTTGCCATGTATATGAGACAAGTTTGCTGTTTTATCTATCTGGTGATATGATCACGCATAAATTTTTCTGTATGTGCTTATAACTGTTGCACTCAAAACTCTGTTGGAATTTTTATTTATTCACATGTTTCTGCTGAACTAGATCAAATAATGTTTCATATTGTTATGCTTTTTGGTGAGTTATTGATGTAGCATAGCTCACAAACAATTAAGATCCTGCCATCCTAGGGAGGAGGGTGTTTCTAGCTTATGGATTGTCGTTGATGTTATCGTGGAGAAGCTTGCACCATGTTTATCAATAGGGGGATATGGTTAGATTTGAACTGAAAACTAACACGTGGAAAGATGTTTGCATTTCAGAGGATAGCTTGAATTGCTGCCACTCTGTCAGTTATATCTTTTTGATTGTGAGTGTTTCTTATCTATTGATGCTTCTGGATCTTGAGTTCATGAAACTTCTTGGCCTATCAAATTCCCTCTCATTATACTTTTTCTCCTTCTTCTTACCTTGCTATAGCTTTTGAAAAAATAAGTATCATAATTTGGGTAGGAACAAGTTGAGAAATTAAAAAAATTAAAAAAAAAAAAAATTAAGGGAGCCCAATGCTTATGGTTCCTGCCAATGTGACAAGTGGGTAGTGTTAGACGTATGGGGAGGCTTTTTCTTTGTGCTTGGAGAGGAATGAAGTGACAAAGCTACTTTCTACAAGCAGAATTTTCCGTTATGATATGGATTCGCTCCAGTACTTAAGATATATTTTCAAAGTTCTTTTTTTTTTAAATGTTCTCTTTTATGAATAATAAGACAGAAAGTTATTTGATTACACAAATTGCTTATGTTGATAAAATGTGAATTAGGGAATTCTCCATTTTATGTTGAGCCATAGGGACCCAGTCAACTAATGATAGTCTAGTTGAGAGCTAGAATCTTGATTCTTCATTCTTTCTTCTTTTGTTGTTTGAACAAGTAGTTATTTTAGTTCCTACATATGCATAATATGCTTGTTATTTCTTATGCCAGACCTTGATTGTATCTTCGCTGTTATCTGCAATCTTGTCACCAAGTCTAAGAGTCCAGATGAAGCACATGAGATGGCAAAACTTATATGTGGAAAAATTATTCAGCAACCAACTGACAAGCCTGCTTTGCGGTTGAAGATGTAATATAAAAACATGAATTCAGTTTTAGCTTATAAGTTTTTAAAAGCGCTATTTCATGCATTCCTCTTTTGCCAGCTTGTTCAATCTGTACAATCTACTAGAGAACACATACAGTCGATTCTATGTTTACATGAAGGCCCTAAATTTAGCGGTCAGTGGAAAAGTCACAGAACATATTGTGCCTTCTTTCAAAAAGATTGATAGCTTCTTGAAAGAATGTAATCTTGAGCTGAAAGATCAGAGGGAGCTCTTTCTCAACATTGCTAATGTACTGAGAGAGAGTAAGAGGTAAAATAGGAAGCAACTGGTCTGAAAGCTAAATACTTTTTAATAAGTACAACTGCCACCGTAAATTTCTTGTTTTTTACTCTTATTCTTTCTTTTTGTACTTCCAGCTCAGCAAAGGATTCTTTCAAATTCCTGACCAAGTATTTAGCAACATTCTCTGGTGAGGATGCTTATGCAATGGTTGAAGCCAAGGAGGAAGCCGTTCGCACAATTATTGAATTTGTTAAGGCACCTGACATGTTTCAGGTATGTCTGACTGAGTTTTCAAGATGTCATAGGTTGTTATCTTTCTCCTTGAAGGTCATATGAAACAGGCTTATTGGTTGTTTAGATGTGCTAAATTTGAAGTAAATGCATTAATAGTGTAGGAAAAAGCCAAAACATCTAAGTCTTTGTTTGGTTCAAATTTCGGAATCGGAGGCGTTTGGTTTATTAAATCAAAATCGATTTCCGTATTTATTTTTTCACAAATTCTGGCCCTAGTAAATTTCTTGTGAACCAAACGAGCCCTAATAGTAACTAGCATTGACTCTGACAGACCATTTACGTTTTGTCGATGCAGAATTGTGTCTGGTTATGTTGGTTAATCCCAGTTGTGATAAATTTGAGTCCTGTATATGTGTTAATGCGTGTTTGGCCTATACTTAAATGACTGAAATCCAGAACCTGGCTATTTTTGCTGGTTTTTTCTCTCTTATATTTGGCTTACTATGCAACTGCTATTTTTGGAATTTTTAAATTTATTTGCATTTGCAGTTATGCATTCATTACTTTTCTTTATTGGACTTGCTTATTGACTGAATTTGGTTTCTAGATATTGATTTGTGTAGCTGTATTGCAGTGTGACCTTTTAGATATGCCTGCTGTGGGGCAGTTGGAAAAGGATGCTCAATATGCATTGGTATATCAGCTGTTGAAGATCTTTCTGACTCAAAGGCTAGATGCCTACCTGGAGTTTCAGGCTGCAAATTCTGCTTTACTGAAAAGCTATGGTAAACATTTTTTTTTTCTAACAGTTTGTTTTAAATCCCACATTGAAATCCCCACTCTCAATATGTGATTTACTAAGTCCCATACCTTGGCCAATCGGATCCTAATATTTCCCCACGGTTGAACACCTGAGGTCCTCAGCGGTTCTTACTCTTACTGACACTGGCCTGGCTTGGATTATTATTTTTTCAAGAGGCTACCAGTAATTTTAATCTAGCCTATAGGTACCCCTTTTCAAGTCTAGGGTTGTGCGCATGTGTGGGTCAGCTCTGATAGCAATTGTTATGAATCTTGGGAGAATTACACCCCAAAAACTAGCTATTGATATGAATCCCACCTTGAAATCCCATACTTACAATTTACCAAGTCCCATATACCTAAGCCAATTGGACCCTAATACAGTTATAGGCTACTAGATGTACTAATGTCCCTACATTGTGAAATTATTCAGTTTTGCTGCTTCTGTGGTGTAGGTCTTGTTCATGAAGATTGTATAGCTAAGATGAGATCAATGTCATTGGTGGATCTTGCCTCCAGTGGATCTAGTCAAATTCCATATACCCTTATCAAGGATACTCTTCGGGTAGTCTGGCTTACCATTCTGTATTTACAGGATGCTGTACTGCTTAACATTTGCTGTTAGCATGTCTCTTTTTACTTGTTTTGATACATGTATTTTTTGCAGATTAACGATGATGAGGTGGAATTATGGGTAGTGAAGGCAATAACTGCTAAGTTAATAAACTGTAAAATGGACCAGATGAATCAAGTTGTACTTGTGACGTAAGCTCTTTGCAAATTTATTTTTCTGATCATCACAATATTCCACTACAGTGTTTCGGGTTTTACTTTGGTCATTCAATATTTTTCTCTAATTTGTGATGTGCAGTAGCTGTACTGAGCGTGTATTTGGGCTGGATCAGTGGCAGGCACTTAGAACAAAGGTAGCTGCTTGGAAGGTAAAATTTTTTTACTATAATTTTCTATCAGTATGTATTATCCAATGTAAAATGCACTCTCTGCATTAAAGCTCTCATAGGAAAAGTTTTCTGCTGTTAACCAGCCTGGCTAAGTGCTCAGTTATATGCAACACCTAGAAAAGAAACTAACAATTCATTAATTAGGTCTTATTGCCTGCTTTGCGTAATCTATCACTTTTTACTGTGATTTTGATGTTCTTGTGTGTATTCCAGGGTAATATTGCAAACGTGATAAACACCATCCAAGCTAACAAGATAAATGAAGATGGCTCACGGGCAATGCAAGGTCTGATGATTCGTTAGGGTTTTGTTTCCTTTGTCATTTGTCCGTGATGCTATCTATCTGGAGATAGGTTGCACTACAATCTGGTCTAACCTATGCTACGTTTGCTTATAATTTGTTTTAGTTAGGGCCAAATTGTATTGCAAAATTTTGACAGAGTCTTGTAGTTGCTTAACATTCTAGACTGAATGATTTCAGACATGTTTTTTGTAGTTGCTTAACATTCTGAATGATTTCAGACAGATTGTATCATCTTCCAATCTTTTACATTCAATTAATGTTAAACTTTACTTTCCTCCAACAAGCGATCTTGAGATTCATCAATAAGCTTTCATTATTGTTCCACAAATGCTAACTGAAGCTTGTTTTTCAACACCCAACAAATAGTCAGTGAAAAATACTGCTTCTTCATTAGATTGCTATTTGCTCCTTTTGGAATTCGGAATAAAAATCATCCAACTTAGGGCCTCTTTTGTAGGAGTATGCTCAATCAATATGCTCAAATATCCCCTCACATCATCTGTGGATTTAGGTAGTTTAGATTGCGATGTTAAGAGATAAAACCCTCACTAAGGCTGCCTCTTTTCGCAAACTAGACTGTCAATCACTAATTCCCCCCTTCTCGCTAACCAGAAATTTATGTCTATTTTGTTTTAGAAGAAATTGAACCTTTATTCAAGCATGGCATTATATGGGATGATTAACTAAGCTTACTAGTGGTTGGTAGGTTCTACTTTGGATCGGAGAGCCGAAAAGTGTGCAACATAGTTGTCTCAGGGAGTAACCTTAATGGCTGATCCCCAATAATTGGGTGCCAATTTACCTGAATTCTTGGTTACATCCATCTGAGATTCAAACTTTTGAGAGTTGAAGAAATTGAATCAGAGCAAAATATACAAATTATGTCCTTTTTGGACACTATATTTATGCTAGAGCACCAATTTGATCATTTCAAAATGACTTGTTGCCCAAAGCTTTTGTGTGTTCTCCATTACTTGTGTGAATAAGGCCTATATTATAGAGTATATACCTTCGATCATAGGGATCAATTTCTCAAATCTTTCTATCCCGACAAATATGCCTTTTTCCTAAGACTTGACGGCGGTCAATAAATATTTGATTTTTCGTTATTTAAATCGCGTATCTCCGTCACTTGTAGTGATTTATCATTAAATGAATGACTGAAAAAGGATTGTATTTTGATTTTGACTGAGTTTTTAATTTTAATATGTTATTGATATAAAAATTGATAGAAATAGAAAAAAGTAAGGTAGATCAAAAACCCTTTTTTTTATTCCCAATCAAAACTCCTTCAATTCTCAAATAAACTTAGCAGGTTTCCGTTCTTGCAGTTGTCTCCTGACTAGTGCTGTGTAAATACCATCTTTGCTGAGAAGTTCTTCATGGGTGCCCATTTCAGCTATCTGACCATCAGAAATTACAGCAACAGTGTCTGCACTTTTGACAGTTGAAAGCCTATGTGCTATAACAAGAACAGTCCTACCTTTCATCAGAGAATCCATGGCATCCTGTAAGTATATCCATTGCAAAAGAATCTGTCAGTGGAAGTAATAGAAAGAAGAGAAATTCTTCAAACATAACTACAACATGACTGGTGCAGCACTGATATCTTTCTTAACAAATAAATATAAATGTTAGCTAAGAATCTTGAGCAGCTCCATTGAATTTACAAACTCACAAAATTAACTAGATCAGATGGTTTCATTATGTGTAAAATCCCGGGGAAACAGAGAAGAGAGCTTAACTAGTGCTTGAGACTTTTGAAAGGACAACTGAATAACTATTCCATAGAAGAAAAATGCAGTATAAGAAAAAAGAAACAAGAGCTGGAGCATTAAATATGGAAAATAGTGCGGAAATGGCTCAACAGATAAATGAAAGCTGCAGCAAAATGATGGGACAAAGTACCAACCTGAACCAGGTATTCACTCTCTGCATCCAGTGCACTTGTGGCTTCATCCAATAGCAAAATTTTTGGATTCATCAATAGTGCTCTTGCAATTGCCACTCTTTGCTTTTGCCCTCCCGATAGCCTCAACCCACGTTCACCAACCACAGTTTGATATTTTTCAGGAAATTTATCTATGAAGTCATGGGCATTAGCCATTTTCTGCAGTGCCATTAATTGATAAGCACTCACATGTAAAAAATGAAAACTTGAATAGATGGATTGTTGGAAAAATGAAACCACATGAAGGATGACCAGATACTCACAGCTACAGTTTCTGCATCTGAAGAACTGGCTGTTCCATTGAACCCATAGGCAATGTTCTCTTCGATAGAACAATTGAAAAGAACTGGCTCCTGGCTCACTATACTGACCTGCGTTCCAGGAAATACATGAATTTGGAAATACAAGAAATCTCTAAATGTTCATGTTATCAAATTTTGATATTTTATATCTCCTGAAAGGAAAAGGTAGCATAATTCCATGCCCAGAAGACCAAATGCATATGTAAGTGTTAGAGAGAGGGAGAGAAAGGAAGAACCTATGCATAATTGAAGGGGATATATGAAGTGTTTAGCATTCTGAGCAACAAAAACAATTTATAGAACTCAGATATGTAAAGACACAAGAACGTATTGAACTCCTTACAAATTTTCAAGCAATTTTGCAACATAGAAGGGGCAAGTCCGCTATCTTCATTCATCATACTTATTGTCTATTATATAAGCTTCAATAGCTACAATAAAAGTACAGTTGCCATATCCCATGATCCACTATCATTAATGTGATGTTGATTAGAAGGAAAATGATCATAATGCTACAAGGCTTTCTTCGAGGAGAATAAGTTTGTTATAAGCCTGTGTCCAGCACCTCATGAAAAACGTTTACAGGTGAAAAATCATAAGTTCCACGGTTAAGGCTTTATTCTAGCATAACTCACTATTTAATCCACGTACTATGAGAAATTATAATACCTTACGGTGGAGATACTCGTGATATTTCCACCAATGGAACTCCATTTAACAAGACCTTACCCTTGAGAGGATCATAGAACCTTTCAATTAAATTTGCTATTGTTGTCTGCAAGATATAAACAAAGAAATATACATATAAATAAGCAAGAAAAAACACTGAATGATTGTGGCATTTTTGGCATGCCGTGTGGTAAGAAATCAAAACAGGGGAATAAATGTAAAGTTCAAAGGTAATGATGGAAATGTCACCTTACCACCACCACTTGGACCAACAAGAGCAACTTTGGAGCCTGGGTTCAGTTTCAATGTTATACCCTGGAGTTCAAATGATGGATATTAGACATGGTAATCAAATTTAAAAACATTGAAATTCCTGCATTATTCCCATCTGAGTATATCGCAACTATAAGAATTTCCCAACCTTTGTAGCGCACCGAATACTATTGACTTTTATGAATTATTACTATCACCCATCCAAGTGGCAGCTAGATTCTAATTGTTCACTAGTTTTTAAACTTGTTAGCAATGACACAGCCAAACTGAACCCTATCTTATGTTTCATTTTCTATTGATCATGATAATCTTTCATGCTCTGTCAGGGAAGCAACTAATATGTCCTAAAGGCGACATGAGTAGCTCAAGAGGGCAAATCAATGTAGATCAAGATATGGAGAAAAGTGAAAAATAAAAATAAAAGCAACTTTTCAGAAGAAAAGTTAATTCTAGATAAAGATGACATAGTTAAGTGCACCTTCTTAAAAAAAAAAAAAAAAAAAAAAAAAGAGAAAAAAGCATTACCTTGAGTACCATGTGACTTGGGCGAGACGGATAAGCAAACCAAACATCATCCAATTCCACATCTCCATCTGGATCACTGCCAATTTCAGAATATAAGAATGCAAACTTATGCTGGCATATACTTTATTAAACTACAAAGAAAACTTCTTTTCTATATCCTCTGTGGACAGACAAATGCTCATGACAGAAAAAGTGCATCAGTTCTCAAAGTATGTCAATCAATAGAACTTAAATTCTAATAGACCAAATTTCCAATATGAGTTTGTGCAAGAGTCTGAAAGACAGAATTAGATGTGAATTAACTTACCTCACAGGGCATTTATCACCAGATTTTGGCATGCCAGATACACGATCCAGGAGCTGAAAAACTCTCCTACTTGCCCCTGCAGCTTTCATTGCAGTTGTATACAATCCTGACAAAGAAGATACTGAAGAACCAACTGCAGGCAGAAAGAGCAGACAAAAAAATTAACTACCAAAATTTAGAGCCTTCCAAGCAGAAAATCATATGCTGTCTACTAAACAATAGCATTCAAAACACTTCTAACTTCCGCGTAGAAACATTTCATTTAAAAAACCATAGGATGATTTTAACATTACAAAAGATCTAAAGCCTTCATTATCTTTTGAAGATATTCCTAAATCAGTTGTGAATAATTTCTTCATAAAAAAGGTATTTTTCTCAACTGAAATAAAAGCCTAGTTTGAGCTGTACAAGTACATTTTGCAAGCAAGCGAAAACAATAGAGAGGATACCAGTGAGGCTATAAAGAATGAAAGATGTAAGAGAGCCAGCGGTCATGGAGCCTGTGATTGTCAGGTATGCACCATAAACTACCACTATAACAACAGATAAAGTGGATGCTGCATTTAATCCTCCAAACAACAGACCAACTACTCTCTGTGGCAGAAAACAACAAAACCGATAAGCTCATAAACCTTATTTATATTCCCAGTGATAAGTTCATAAACCTTATTTATATTCCCAGCTTCTGTGTGTGAGAGAGAAGGAGAGAGAGAGACACTCACTGCTTGTCTGAGTCCCAGCTTCAGCGTATCATCAACTTTTTCTGTATAATTTGAAATTGCATAATTTTCTTGAGCAAAAGATCGGACTGTTCGAATAGCCCCGAAGGATTCCTGGACATTAATTTTACTTTAGGGAAAACATACCACCAATAACTTGATTGTCGACTGTACTAGCTTAGTTGCATTTCATTCAATAGATGCAAAGTAAATTGGAAAAGAGAAAGAAGAAATAAGAACTAAGAATTTTTTGCAGAAAGTCCAAATTATGCTTGCTTTGCAGAATAGAGTTCATTATCAAATCCATCCAGGATTTACTGGGGCTTTTCATTTATTTCATTTATACGCGATACAGTATCAAGCCAATAAAGTGCTAAAATAAATCCTGTTTATTGGAAGTCTTCTTGCCTCATGTAGTAATTCTTCAGATTAGTACATTCACTCACAATATGATTCTTACACTACTTAAATGTACAAAGGTGTATTTAGGTACCTACACTTGATTATTTTAAGACTCTGAACAGCCTTAGAAACCTACCAACTTCCTAGATTCATCAAACCTTTGTTGTTTCCAACATAATATTCATTGTGATTATTTGCATCAATTAGGAAATCAGTGGTTTCTGATGTCCAGGTTAAAAAAAAAGTTAAGTACATAACAGACAAGTAAAAAACTAAGGTAGCTTACAAACCTCAGCTATTGATGCAGCTACTGCAGCCGCAGCTTGAGTTTCATGTGAAAGATCTCGAAGATAGCGCCCAAATTTTCTTACAGCAACTGAAATAAGTGGCACTACAGCCAAAGCTAACACTAGGTAGGGAAAAAAAAAAAGAAGGAAACAATGAGCAGAATATTACTCTGATAAAAGTGCATTCACTAGAGAATTTCGGCTTAAATTACCAACATGTTAATTTCCATGATGATGTAAACATGAAGGCGACACCAATTAAAGCAGTCGTTACATTACGAAGAGCCTCAGAAAGATTTGTTGTTGCAGCATTTTTTATGACTTGGGTGTCTTCTGAAAGTCTGCTGAGAAGCTCCCCTGTTCGAGTAACATCAAAGAAGGCTATTTCCTGTTGAAAAAATGCAGTAATACCATGCTAAAGTTTGCTGATATCTGAAGGATTACCACCAAAGGAGAAAATAAAGCAAGCACTTGCAAACCATTATTTTAAAATGGCACCCATAGGTTTTAATATAAATAACCAGAGTTCTTTGTTATACTTGAATTTTGTACTAAACAAAACAGTCATGGTTTTCACAATGTATATAGCATTTCCAATAGACCTGAAATCTACAACACAAATCAATACAGTGGATTAGGAATCAACAAGATTGCACATAGCTTTCTTTAGGTTCTAAAAGTTCAATAACTAGGAGATCTCACCTGATTGATTAGGTGGCTGAATAAGTTCTTTCTCAAACGAGCTACAACCCTTTCACTAGCAGAAGCAAATAGCCATGCTCGAAGTGCAGTGCACAAAGAACTAAACCAATGAATGAAAGTCATGGTCACTAGACCCTTCAAACAGTCCAAATGTTCTATCAGTTTGTGCAATATCTTGCACTACAAAAGTGTTGAGGGGTGGGACCGTTATAGATTAAAACAAACAAAAATGAACTTCTGATGGAATCAGTATTTTCAATGCAACAACCGTTAACTGAATAACAAGCACCCCTGACTGCTATTTCCTTCTAAACAAAGACAAAGTTTAACACCTATAGAAGTGAACTTTTTTCTGAAAATTAAAACAGTGTTCTAAAAAAGAAAAGTAAATTCAGTTAGCTTAGCATATGAAGAGTAGAAACTCATATGCAGCAGGAGCAAGAAGGCCAAATAATATGAATATGCTTCAATACCCCAAAAGTATGCCTATACATGACGATAATCAGTGAGCCTAAAACACTGTAATCACTACTTGGCCACAAAAGAAATGATAATTAACCTGGTAAGTTATTGACAGTATCATGGATCTTTGCCAAATTTATTCTCTAAGCAATTTCACATATAAAATCCGGGCAATTCTATTCTAATTAAAATAATATGCCAGAATGAGAAGATTGATGATACTAATTGCTAAGGCATGATAATTTGGCACAGTCCTTGTCCTGTTTTGTTATTTCTCAGGTTATAGAAATATGCTACATGCTCTAATTTTTTCTTCTAATTACCATTCTTTAACTTATGTATAATTCTTATTAAATATTACATTTTGCAGGATAGAGTAATTCAACTGTTATGTCAATATTCTTGAAACAACTTATGAAACGGTTACCTAATCAACTAAAATATAACAAGCATTTTCCTCTGATTATATATTCAGACATTGGACTAATGCAGAAGCTAAGAGTTTGCTACAAATTAATGGACATATCAGAAAACATGATTAAAGTCAAATGGTAAAATTGTACAACTTAATTGGCAAATCATTCTGTGGAAACCTTGCACCTGAGCCAGTTTGTATGTTCTACCTTTTAAGCAAGTGAGTTTGGATAACAGAATAAACAAATATCGACACAGTACTCCAGTGATAACAGAACTAACTGAAATTACTCCATTTGCATTGTCTCTAATTTAGAGATGAATAGGGAAAAGGAGAATATATTCAAATGCTACCCAAGAGAAAAAAAAAAAATGTTCATTCAAACCTTAAATGGGTTCGACAAGAGCTCATTTAATTAACATTGAATGGCATAAGATCACATCAATATAATTACCTCATAGTTCAGAAAGAAACAGTCAAACAACTACTATGAACAAACATTTATATGGAAAAAAAGTGAATACAAAATCCAGACGGATGGCAATGTAAAACAGACAAACAAACGAAATCATACCCAATTACAACTATCAGCACAATATCTAGTATGGTGTTCTTGACTGCATCCCATGCTTCTGATTGATCGTCAGGAGTCCTTATATCTCTTGACACAATATCTATTATCATCCCACCAAATTTGGGCTGCAACATAAGAATTCATAACATTTTAAAAAGACAAACACCTCAATAGGAAATTTCATTTGGAATCATGTGGGTTTTTAAATCCTACAATCAGAAGACTTGACGTGGATGCTATCAGGAGTGCAATGGTGCCGACTAATAGCTTTCCTGCATCAGGCTTTGCCTGTAAAATAAGGAGATAATTATGAAGTAATCCATGTTTCATTTTAGATTTCATCCTTAGAAACAACAAAAGATTAAGTTCTTACCAAGGAAAAAACTCTACCAAATCCAACATTTGCTGCCTGAATTTTCAAAACCCACATTAGCAAGTCTTTGAAAAGAGCAAAAGAAATAAAACATAGCATGAAACAACATCAACAGCCATCACCTCCACACCATCCCCAAGTTCAAGGTCATTTGGAGGACCATCAGGTAATTGGTCTTCATTTGCTTTCCTCTGTGCCTACACAACATTATGTGAATCAATTACATCATTGTTTAGGACAAAGTAACTAAGCACCTTTAGTTCTTAAACAGTCATAGTACAATTTCATGAGATAGCACATTGGTGCTTAACTTTCCTAACCATTCAGCTAGAAGCTATGGGGATTAGGTTTTCCATTGTTTGAAACTTGATTAGACGTGAAACTTCTTCCATTTGATCTTAGAACAGCTACATGGTCTGGTCTAGTTAAATTAAATAATCGAAAACCACAAATAACAAAAACTTCAATTTGTATTATGTTTTCTCTTCTTGCGTTTTATAAGATCCCAACATCGAAAGACTTGCAGGCAAATCTGAAGAGCAAGCAATCAAAATGAAAAGTAACAACAATAATATTTCAAGAACCACCATGTCAACCAAAGTCAAACCCCCCAATAACCTCCCAACCAAAATAAACAGTTCAACAGAAGAAATGACAAATCAAACTAAAACTCAATTCCAAGATTCCAAGAATATGGATAGATGACAAGCAAGTCTATCATCTTGGTACCCAAGAACCCAAAATAACCAAAACAAAATTACTGCAATAAAATAATCTTTAAAAATCAGACAATTCTAGAACTACCCAGAAAAGATAAACACTCAATGAAACCAAAAAGGCAACGGAAAATAGTGTTGGGAATGAACAAAAATGAGTTTCAAAGAAAACCCATGAATAAAAACAAGAAAAAGAAATAAAACCTCCTTTGTCAACAGAGAAACTCTCTCGCTTCCTGAGGAGGAAATAGACCTTGATGTCCAATCCGAATGCTGTTTCTTGCCCATCTCAATGGCTATATTTCGCGGGAAAGCTTAACGCTCAGTTGGTTCAAGAAAGGAAACAAAGAAAGGAAAGATTTTATGTTAAAATGTAGAGTCCAGTCCAGCAGTAAAGAAAGTCATTAGCGTGTATGCGTGCGACTGAGAGCCCCTTAGAGAGATTATATTATGAGAATCACAACTAATTTCCACCCAGCGCATACGATGGTAACTGTTTCCAAACAAAATCATGCGTCACTTTCTTTTCTTATTATTATTTTCTTTCACTTGACATGGCTATTAAGCATTCTTGATTTGTTTAATTTAAGGCTGCATAAGAGTTGATTAGATAGAGTTAAATAATGAGATGTAAAAAAGGTTAATGAGTTACTTTTGTTTTTAAATTTTTTTAGATTTAAATAGAAGTTAAAATTTTATATCTATTTATTGTTAAATGTCTTTTTTTTTAATTTTCAAATAAAAGATTAAATAATGAAATAAAAAAATTTTAAATAATTATATTTTATTTCATACTTTTTAATTTTATTCTATTTCATGACTTTTCACCCTAGAAAAAACTTTTATGCAATATTTTAGTGAAATAAAAAATTAGAGTAAATTATTAGATAATTTCCTTTGACAAGTTAAAATAAAAGGGTTAGATGAAAGTCTCAAGTCGTTGATTATTATTGTGATAAAAATATATATTATGGAGATGTCAGGTTAATAAAAAAAATATGATATTTCTTTTTTTTTTTTTGAAAGAAAAATAGAAGGTTGTCAACCTTGTCTTTCAACTAGCTCGCGCTTTGGGCGGTTCGTTGATATTTTTACCTTATTTTGTTAGCATTTTTAATTTAATTGATATATTTTATTAAGTTTTAAGAGATTTTTATATTTTATTATTAATTTTAATATATAAATTAATCAGTATCTTTTATTAATTAGTCATCAGAGTTAAAAAAAAATAATTATAATAATTTAATAAATTTATGAATTTTTTTTAATTTTTTAAGAAACTCAACGGGCTATAAATATTTTGTACCTATGAGCTTGAATAGCAATTAATAAAGTATTTAAAATAATTTAATAAGATCGATAAAGGGGTGATTGACAATTCGAAACGGAAGGATATTTTTCAATTTTTCTCTTTTAACGTTTTTTTAAGTAATTTTAGTTTGAGAGTAATGTTGGTCAGCGATAATTTTTTCTTTTGTCTTTTTTTTTTTCCTTATTTATTGCTTTTAATAAATTCAGTTATATAATTTTATTGATAAATTTATCTTTTATTTATCTTATTTTTTTCTTATGTAAAATTATATATCTTTTATGGATGTCTTTTTTTTTTAATGAATATATTCATACAGGTATTATTCTATATTTTTTGAATGAAAATAGTATTTATTGAATTTGAAATATTATTGATCTACTTTATATGATAATCGTAATTTCTTAAGATGTAATAGTAATTTTATTGAGGAGCTCTTTTTAAAAAAAACTATAATATCAAAATAATTTTAGAATCATATAAAATAAATTTTAAGTAATAAGTTAATATAGTATCAAATTTTAATAGTAATAAATTTTAATTATAGTATCAAATTTAATCATAATTTTTTATTATCAATATCTTTGATCATAGATACCTTATGACCATTGAATTAATTGAATGACACTCTCTTTTATTAAAAAAATTAATAAGATGTCATATGTAAATTTATAAATATAATATATGAATAATGTGTCAAGTTATGATACAAACTGGGTTATGGAGTTCCAAATTCGTATGCTGAGTTTCAGGAATTTTCCAATATAATCAAGAACAAGATAAAAATTCAATATTCAAATCTTAACTAAACCTCTAAAAAACTTGTTTCTAGCATCTTAAGTTATAAAAATTTAAAATTTGTTAAATTAAATCTCTAAATTGACTAAGCAATTCAAAGATTAGAACTAACCAAAATTTGAAATTACCAAGTCTTCACTTAACAATCTCACCCAGTCATTTCAAGAATTCAAGAAGAGATTAAATTTCACCAAAACTTTTAATTATCAGAAAAACTCCTTACAAACTCATTTTTTGAGCCTTTTATAGGCTTACAAGGCTTAATCCTAATAATAGATGAAAAATAATCTTCTTAAAATATTTTTAAACACAATAAGATTTGTATTCCTACCTAAATACTAGTTTCTTCCTAAAACTAATTGATTAATCTTTTCCTAATGAAATAAGGACAATATTAAAGTCCTATGATTGGCTAACAAAGAATTCAGGATTACAAATATTTTGTGCCAAAATTCACTAGAAACCGCATGACCATGCTCACAGCTGTGTTGCAACAGTCTGTCAAATGATCGCAAAGATGCACAACCATGTACATGGTCATGCTACAACTTTCTACCAGAAACGGGTGCTAGCCTTTGATGACGCACGACCATGTGCACGACCGTAGTTCAACTTTCTGCCTTAATTTCTTCTCTTCATGAAATGGTCTCCATTTTAACTAAGTTAAGTACTCTTCTTGAAGACTTCATGCTTCCATCCTTTTGTATTTAGTTTTCACGCAATCTATTATCTTTTTGAGCCAATTTTTTATAATTTCCCCTTGTATGAAAATTACAAGTGCATCTTTAAACTTCTTGAGTTTTCCTCCTGTGATTGGACCTTGAAGTTAATTTGGATCCTTTGCATTCTTGCCTAGACTGTTTGCATCATTCCTTTCTTCCTCACGAGGATTCGTTCTCGAATCAAAACCTTCATGAAAGTCAAAAGGAGATAAATTAACAACATTAAAAGTAACACTAACATTATAATCACTAGACAAGTCTAATTTATAAGTATTATCATTAATCCTTTATAAAACTTGAAAAGGCTCATCTTTTCTAGGATTAAACTTGCATTTCTTAAGATAAAAAAATTCTTTTCTTTTCTAGAGTGTACCCAAACCTAATCACCCTATTTAAATACAACTTTAACTTTACCCCTATTTGCATTTTTAGCAACTTCTTCGTTCCTCTTTTCTATGCTTAAACACATCTTTTCATGCAATTGCTTAACAGATTCAAATTTCCTTTTGTCTTCCACATCGACACGCAAATTAGAAGGAATAGGGGGTTAAATCTAATGGACTTAATGGTCTAAAGCTATAAACAATCTCAAAAGGACAATAGTGGTCTAAAGCCATAAACAATCTCAAAAGGACAATAGTGTGTGGAAGAATGTACACTCCTATTATATGCAAACTCTATGTGTGGTAAACACTCCTCCCATGCTTTTAAGTTCTTTTTAATAAAAAATCTCAAAAGTTGCCCTAAAGTCCTATTTACAACTTTAATTTAACTATCAGTTTGTGGGTGACAAGTAGTAATAACAATTTAGTTCCTAACTTTTCCCACAAAGTTTTCCAAAATAAACTCAAAAATTTAGTATAAGCACTAACAATAGATTTAGGGATACCATGCAATCTTACAATTTCTTTGAAAAACAAATTTGCAATATTAATAACATCATCAATTTTATGACATACAATAAAGTGTCATTTTAGAAAATCTATCAACAACCACAAAGATAGAATCATTACCTTGTTTAGACCTTGGTAAGCCCAAAAAAAAAATCCATAGATATATCAACCCAAGGCAAACTAGGAACGGGTAATGACATATAAGGACCATGTGGTTTAGAAGTAGATTTAGCTTCTTTGCATGAAACACATCGTTCGCAAATTCTTTAAACATTAAGCTTCATATTTGGCCAATAAAATTATTCATGCAAACTATCTAGGGTCTTTTGGACTCCAAAGTGTCCCATAAGCCCAACATTATAGGCTTCCCTAATCAATAGCTCACGCAAAGAACTCTTAGGCATACAAAGTTTACTAAAGCTTATTATCTTTAAACAAATATCCATCATGCCTAAAGAACTTCTCATAAGCTCCCTTTTTGCATTTTGCAAAATAGAAACCAAAATCAAGATCTTCATTGTACAACTTCTTTGATACACTCAAAACCAAATAGTTTAGAATTAAGAATAGAGACAAGAGTATACCTTTTTGACAATGCATCTGCAATTATGTTTTTCTTACCTTGTTTATACCTTATAATATATGGAAAAGACTTAATGTACTCATTCTACTTAGTATATCTTTTATTCAACTTTTGTCTCCTTTTAAGGTATTTCAAAGACTTATGGTCAGTATGAATCACAAAATCCTTAGGCCAAAGATAGTGTTGCCATATTTGCAAAGCCCTAACTAATGCATACATCTCTTTGTCATAGGTTGGGTATTTTAAAGAAGACCCACTAAGCTTTTTCACTAAAGAATGCAATTGACCTTCCTTCTTGTATTAAAACTGCACCAAGGCCCATACATGATGCATCACATTCAATTTCAAAAGTATTAACAAAGTTAGGAAAAGCTAATAAAGGTGCATTAGTCAACTTAGATTTCAATAAGTCAAAAGCATATTGTTGCACCACCCCCCATTCAAAGGCAACACTTTTTTTTTTTATAATCTCAGTTAAGGGGTTGCAATAATACTAAAATCCTATACAAACCTCTTATAAAAACTTGTCAAGCCATAAAAAGACCTCACCTCACTTGCATTAGTAGGATTCAACAAAGCCTTAATGACACTTACCTTTTCTTCATTTACCTCAATGTCATCTTTGCTAATAATGAAACTAAGAAAAACAAGCTTAGTAGTACAAAAGAACACTTTTTAAAGTTAGCAAACAACCTTTCCTTGTACAATACCTCAAAAACTAACCTAACATGCTCTAAAATGCTCTTCTAAAGATTTAGAATAAATAAGAATATCATTAAAATAAACAACTTCAAACTTACCTTGGTATGCATACAAGATATGGTTCATCAACTTCATGAAAGTACTATGGGCATTAGTTAGCCCAAAAGGCATAACTAATCACTCATAAAAGTCATATTTTGTTTTAAAAGTTATTTTCCACTCATCCCCTTCATGTATCCTAATTTGATGGTAACCACTCTTTAAATCAATTTTAAAAAACATACATGCACTATGAAACTCATCTAACCTAGGAATGAAATGCCTATATTTAATAGTTATTTTATTAATAGCCCTACAATCTACACATATATGCTAAGAACCATCCTTTTTATGTATAAGTAACATAGGTACGACACATGGACTCATGTTTTCTCTTACCAAACCTTTATCCATTAGCTCTTTTACTTGCCTTTGAAGCTCCTTTGTCTCATCGGGATTACTTTTATAGGTTGGTCTATTAGGAAGTCGAGAACAAAGTCAATTTGATGCTAAATACCTCTTAAAGGTGGTAATCATTTTAACACATCCTCAGGAAACAAATATGAAAAATCATGCAACAAAGAAACAAAAGAACAAGAAAGAAATTGTGTTAGCTTATCATCAAAAGAATAAAGAGCAAATTACATATCTTTGTACAAAAGCATGGTCATGGGTATTTTGGCTAGTAAGACTTTCCTCCCATCACTCTCTTTTACATAAAAACTCTTTTTCACACCCTTTTCTTTTGCATGCCCCTTTCTTTTCTTTTGGGCATCCTCTCTAACCTCTCATTTTTCCACTCTTTTCTCATGCCTCTCTATTGTTTTCTTACAACTCTCCTTTTGTCGCATTGATTTTTCTTTTTCTAGGTTAAATGTGTTTTCTCTCTCTCATTACTTTTTGATCCTCATAAATTTATTAAGGAGATAAAAAAAGATACAACAATATGCTTCCCCTCAAAATCAAATTCATAAGCATTAGAGAACCCATCATGTTTTGCCTTTTTATCAAATTGCCAAGGACGCCCAGTAGTATATGACTAGCTTGCATGGGTATAACATCACAAAGAACCTCATCTTTATATTTGCCAATTGAAAACACAATCTTAACTTGCTTTGTGACCTTTATTTCCCCACTATCATTCAACCATTATAAGTTAGATGTTTCAAGGTTGGTAATTTCATCTTTTCAACAAGATAGGTACTAGTTACATTAGTGCAACTACCACCATCAATTATAACAAGACAAAGATTATCATTGATTCTACACCTAGAATGAAATATGTTTTCCCTTTGTTCGTTATCATATTTGATTTAAGCACTTAAAGAATGCCTAGTCACATAAATTTCTTTATTGTTTACCTCATTGGAGTCTTCCTCAATATAACTAGCATCTTCCAAAGGTGGCATATCAGGATCTGTATCATAACCATCTTTATATGTATCGTCACTAATGATTTCACCATCTCTTAGAACCATGGTGCGCTTATTAGGACAAGTTCGTGCCATATTACCTCTTCCACGACACTTCAAACATTCAATGGAGCTTGTCTTATTGCCTTTGTTAAGTTTGGCTTTGGTAGGAACATGGGGCTTCCCTCCTTCCTTTAGCTTAGTTGGTTTGATTTTGGGCTTATTTATAGCCTTATTAAGACCTTTAAACTTGTTAATCTAATAAGAAGAAAAGGAATGCTCACCCCTTAGTTGTTTCTCTACCTTGAGTACATTATGGTACAAATCTTTTGAGTCTTTATAAGAGTACATCTCCACTTGATTAACAATCTCTTTGTTGAGACCAGCAAAAAATCTAGTCATAGTTTGTTCCATAGTCTCTTCAATTTTGTTCCTAATCAAGGTTACCTCTAACTCTTGATAATACTTTTCTTCATTCTTTCCCCCTTGTAATAGTATTTACAATTTATTGTGCAAATCCCTATAATAATGACTAGGTACAAAATGCTTTCTCATGACCCTTTTCATATCTTCCCAAGTATTAATGGAATTATCCCCACATTTTTCCTAAAATAAATGACTTGATCCCATCATATAAGAGCATAATCATTAAATTCTACTATTGTAAGCCTTACTTTCTTTTCTTTAATATAATTATGATAATTAAATACAAATTCTACTTTCTTTTTCCATGACAAATAAGCCTCGACATCACTCTTGCCACTAAAAGTAGGAATTTTCAGTTTGATACCACTTAGATTGTCACCTTGCTTACTTGATTGTTGAGAACTATCTTCATATGAATCGCCTTTCTCATCATCTTGGATGAATTTTCCATGCCTTGGTTGTCTAGGATGGGTGTGTGTGTTGTTGGAATTGGAGGCATTTTAAATGCTCCCAAGTTGCTTTTTCACCTCTTTGAACTCTTATTGCATAAGGGTCAAAGTATCTTGCATAGCTTTTGCAAACAACTTCCATTCGAGAACATCTTTAGGTTCTGCAATGGTTAGCAAATAACAAAAAATAAAATCCTCACAAACACTTCGTTACGTGTTTTCACTCAAGAGATAACACTCACACTCATGTTTAACTTAAATTTAACTTTTACCCTCTTTTGAGCTTATCACTCTTGCCTTTTACTTTTCAAGTTTCTCTTCTTTAAGTTCTTGAGGACTAAGTTACTTTATACTAAGAGAAACACAAAAACTAAACTTAGAACTACTTAGAAAATAAAAGAAAGTGATTAACTTAACTTAAAATGCAAGAAACAAAATTATAAGGATCTAATTAAAAAAAATAAAGACCAAAGAAATTAAGAATAGCCAAAGGACAGTTTTGAACAAGATTTGGATGAGAAATTGAAGCCTAGGCTAGATACAAACTCAATTGCAAAATCAGCTTCTTAATTATACAAAACTAGTTCTGAAGCAATTCTTAGCTTCTTTTTTATTTTCTTTCTTTTTCTTTTCTTTTTCTTTTTTATTTTTTTTAAAGTTTTGGAAGCTAAAACATAATTGAAATTGATTGAACACAAACATAACTCAAACAAACACAAATAAACGCTCAGAAGCCGAATGAGAGATATATGGTTCAATTTGCCAAAGTAAAGTTTATCTTTAATGGAGAATAACTTTGTTTGGCCCTAGACACTCAAACAAACACAAAAAGAATGATTAGAATAAGAAGAAAATCAAATTGGAAGGATAAGAATAAGAGACACTTGAATAGAGAAAGGAAACAAGCTAACTAGCACAATATAAAATTTTTTTATGATTTTTCTTGATGCAATTGGAACAAAACTGAAATCAAACATAAAGAAATAATTTGTTATGTTTTTAATAAACTAATTTAATGCAAGAACACAAAGGAAATATAATTGAACACTAATAACCCAAGTTGGACCAAATATAGTTCAAAGGAGAAGAAAAGAAGAATTTTCTAATGCAATGAATGGATGATTAACAAGAACACAAAATTGGATAGATAATACCTTGATCGTGATATCAAAACTCTGATACCAAATGATACAAACCAGGTTATGGAGTTCTCAATTTGTTTGCAAAGTTTCAGGAATTTCCCAAGATGATCAAGAACAAGATAAAGATTCAATATTCAAATCCCAACTAAACTTCTAGAAAACATGTTTCTAGCAACCTAAGTTATAAAGATTTAAAGTTTTTTAACTCAAATCTCTAAATTGACTAATAATTCAAAGATTGGAATTATCTAATTTGTCAAATTACTAATCTTTCACTTAACAATCCTACCAAGTCCTTTTAAGAACTCAAGAAGAGAATAAATCTCACTAAAACTTTTAATTATCAGAAAAACTCCTTACAATCTCGTTTTTGGAGTCTTTTCTAGGCTTACGAGGCTTAAACTGATACAAATCCTAATAAAAGACGGAAAAAATCTTCATAAGATATTCCTAAACACAATAGGACTTGTATTTCTTCTTAAATACCAGTTTCTTCCTAAATTAAGCCCTATGATTTGCTAATAAAGAATTCAGGATTACTAAAATTTTGTGCCAAAAATCGCTCGAAATCGCACGACCAAGCTCACAGTCTTGTTGTAACAGTTTGTCAAAGGATTGCGAAGATGCATGACCATGCACACAGTCATGCTTCAACTTTTTGCCTCAATTTTTTCTCTCCATGAATTAGGCTCCATTTGACCCAAGCTCAGTACTCCTTTTGAAGACTTCATACTCTCATCCTTTTGCATTTGGTTTTCAGGCAATACATTATTTTCTTCAGCTAATCTTTTTGTAATTTCCCCTTGCATAAAAGCTCCAAGTGCGTCTTTAAACTTTTTGAATTTTTCTCTTGTGATTGGATCTTGAAGTTTAATTGGATCCTTTATATCCACGCCTAGACCGTTTACATCAAGTTATGAATATATATGATAGATAATTTGTCAAGCCAAAAATTCAATCTTTCAAAATAAAAAAAAAAAAAAATCCTTCATTTAAGTGTATTTAAGTATTCATAGAGTTTATGGAAAAAAAAAACCTTATGTTGAGTGTAAATCATCACTTTATATACTCATTCAATAATATAATAAAACATAAAATAACTACTTATATTTATCTAATTATCATTGTTTTTTTATCTATAAAAACATGTATCTATATCCTGATTTATAAATATAATTATTCTATTAATTGACAATATATACTCAATATAAATACAAATAAGCCTTTTTTTTGAAGTTTACATACTATAATTTGGTGAGACTATACATTTTTAAAATTAAACTAAATAAATTACTTCTTGTTTAATTTTAGAATGATTCGGTAAGAAAAAATCGTTTGATGTAGTGCCCAAATTTATTACTATCATATTAGTATAATAAGGTGTGTTGCTCAATATTATCACTCCCACTTAGATATGTAGTAAAATCATTTAACTATTGAAAACCACATGCATTCTAAAATTAAAGAAAAAAGTGGATGGCAGCAGAACAAATATTCCTTCCCAGTTGACAAACTTGCCTTCCCCAGTTACAAAAATTATGATAGGTATGACTGGGTAGGGAAATCTGTCTGAAATCTAGGTGGAGGAGTTCATATCTCAACCTCCATATCCTGCACCTCCTTTTTTGGCACATAACTCTTATATTATATCAAATCTTGAATGAAGGAAATATTATTGAAGTTATTTTTTTTATTTTTAAAGAAAATATATGTTTATTTTTAAATTAGATTAGTAGTTATATAAATTTTAAATTAAAATGAGAATAAAAATTTTAAAATTAATTATCATTTCTATTTTTTAGTTCAATTCTAAAATGTGGGATGGTGGAGAATGACAAAAGTTGTGTGGTGGAAGCAGACATATGAGAGTCTGATAATTGTCTTTAACCTAAAAATGTCTTATTTGCTGTCTGTCTCTAATTATATTATTCTCCACAACATACATAAAGACAAAGGAAAAGACAACTTTTTTTTTTTGGAAAATAAAGAAGAGACAACTTGGTACCATTTAGTACGTTATGTCTTTTTTTTTTTTAAAAAAAAAATCAAATAGCAAGTTGCCACCAATATTT
Organism: Omphalea diandra; assembly: GCA_949677035.1. Taxonomy (NCBI): domain Eukaryota; kingdom Viridiplantae; phylum Streptophyta; class Magnoliopsida; order Malpighiales; family Euphorbiaceae; genus Omphalea; species Omphalea diandra. The sequence continues at coordinate 349 of CATIWR010165164.1, read as the reverse complement.
TTAAAATCCAATGGATGATTGAATCGATCTCATATCTAATTCATTATTTAATTGATTTGATTTGTCTAATTGATTGGATCAATATAATTTATAGTTTAATTAAAAACTTAAAAATTTATAAAAATTTTTAAATTTTAGAAAAATAATAGAAATAGTAAAAAAAATCTATAAATTACAATCTATTACTAAATATTCATTCATAAATTTAATTACCATAAACTCATTAAAACAAAAGTTATTTTCATAATTAAAAAGCCAAATTCGAGATTTCACGTAGTAGTCTACACATAACAAAATATTTGTTTCACTGTGATATATATATATATATATATATATATATATATATATA